>JAQIXI010002224.1:0-10884 GCA_034700165.1 Galumnidae sp. Gr-Ori-00277
AGAGAGAGAGAGAGAGAGAGAGAGAGAGAGAGAGAGAGAGAGAGAGAGAGAGATGGCGCATATTTTTTGGAGGTCAGGATTTTAATGACTCTGTTTCTCATGTCCTTCACTTTCATTTGGTTTACTGTAATATCAAATAATAATAATAATTATTTGCTTACAAATGCTTTAACTTATCGCTTGTTTTTACAGTTAATACGAGTTTTGAATTTTGGTTTCGACTTTTGGCGTAAAATCCATAACTTATTTATCGTCAGATCTAAAGCCACACAATATTTATTAGACGACAAAAACAGTTGAGACATATTCTGAGTGATAGACAAACAGAAAAAAATTAAATAAGTTTTGGAGAAAAATTAATTTCAAAACTTATGTGTGTTTGGCATTAGCTCAGACTTTGTTTGCAATAGGAATGGCAGGAATGGCAGCGATAGTTGTTTAGGACTGACATCAGCAACAATTTATTTGTGAATCCAATTATTTAGTTATCGATTATTACAATTTATTTATCATTTAAGAGACGTTAGAACTCATGACAGCAAACACTAGACATCACTCACTGTTTGCTGTTATTACATAACATTTCAAACAACTATTGTCCCGGACTATAGCCAAGGGAGCGAACATTCAAACACTCCTTTCAAATAAGGCTTCATATAAACAATTATCATTTAATATCATTGCCCTTAAAAATAGTTGCATGATGATTATTATCTTTGATTATTAGTCTGTCTTTTGCTGTCCGTTCATAAACAGAATCCTTAGAAAACTGTTCAGTAATTAAATAAAAAGAAACTCATTTTTCTTAATTAAGACAAAGTTGAAAATAGCATAAAACAAGATAAAAATGCAAGATAATTAAAACAAATTCTTTTGCCTTGATTAATTTGTGAACTGTTCTTCAATATTGACTCTACGCCTTATTAACCCAATTAAGGACTTAATCAAGAATTTTGATAATTAAGTCTCAAATTTAATTAAATTCAATAAAAATTTAAGAAATGATTTCTTAATAATCTTTTATATATAATTTATTTGTGTTTTTATTAGTTTGAGTTTATCTTCACCTTTGGATTAGTGGGGATAACATAACCACCGGTTTATGTGGTTTTCCACTCAATTTTTATTTGTATTTAAGGAAATATCATTTTTTGAAGTATTTGTAAAACTAATATCTGACCCGAACCAGTTTTTTATGGAATAGATTAAAATCGTTATAAACTTTTGCCAAGATACACTTTTTTAATTCTACTTTTTATATTTATTATAACAAACATCTTGTAAAAAATATCTAGATTATCTACTTTTAATCCACTAAAATTTTATGGAAAGGTTTTCATTTTATTATCAAATATTTTTATCTACTTTTTTATGAGAGGTTAACGCAATCCCTGTCCACCCCTACCCACCCTCTGTTCAGTCCTTAAAAAAATCTAATGCATAACAACTCATTTAAATGAATACTTATTTTAAGTGAATTCTTCTGTAAATAAAAGTAAGAGAAAAAATCTCTGGAGTGAAAGAATGTGTCCGATCAATTCAAAAATTATATTTACTAAACTCGACTCAGCATTAAATTAAGAATAAAAGCTAGGCAATAGCTAGGCAATATTTGCAAATATCTAATTTCAAAATTTGAAAAAAATTCAAATTTTTGAATTCATATTCGAGTTATTATTCGATACAATCACTCAAACGTCACATTTATTTCAAAGTTTTTTTTTATTTAAATTCAAATATAAATACATTTGAAATATACTTCAAGTAATTTGCTCTCAATGTAAGTAAGGTCTTTTTTTTTGGCCCAACACAATTATCAAAGGAAATTTAAATTGAAACAAGTTAATTCCCAAGAGCTTGCAACTTTAATCATATTTATATAAAAAGTTTTACTTTAAAAATGGAATATTGGCAACAGTGTCAAGCTCAAATAACTTTTCAATCTATAAAAGGATATTTACTCCCAAAGATTTAATGCATATCTATTTTAAAAATCTTTTTTAGTTACTAGTTATTAATCAGCATGATGTATGGTCTTAATGAAAGTTTTCCCATTTGATTTTGAGCATGATAAATAAAAAAATTAATAAAAGCGTGAAAAGAATACATAAGAATTGAATATATCATTCAATTGAAGGTTAATTTTCAATTCGTTATCACATGTTTTTCATAGAAATCTTGATTTTATGACAATTATATTTGAAAAAAATGATCTTGAAACTTTAATTATTCAGCTAAATGTAAAGAATGGGTTGAATTCTATGATAAATGACTTCAAATTGAATAAAAACGTTATTTTTCACCGAAAAAACTATTTT
Source organism: Galumnidae sp. Gr-Ori-00277 (assembly GCA_034700165.1). Lineage (NCBI taxonomy): Eukaryota > Metazoa > Arthropoda > Arachnida > Sarcoptiformes > Galumnidae > Galumnidae sp. Gr-Ori-00277. The sequence continues at coordinate 2,319 of JAQIXI010002224.1, forward strand.
TTCTCTCCCTTTGATTATCCTTTTGAAACATCCCTTTACTTCACTGCCGGTGTCTCTGAAGTTCATTAAAGTATTAAAAGAATTGAATAATTTTTAGAAACTCTGCAGGAGTTTAGGGCGTCAACAGTAAAAGCCAACAACACTTAAATTGTTTAGAAATTGCCATTATTTTAGTATACAATGGGCTAATATAATGGTATTGTCAACATGCACATTTTCTAAAGCAATAAAAAATAGCTAAAATTTATCTATGACTGTCTATCAATATTTTAGCAAGCTTGCATTTATCATTCTTCCTAGTTGTTTATTTCCTAGTATCTTTTATTTTTTAAAATGAGAAACACATCCATAAACAGATTCCTTATAAATTTGCCAAATTTAGTTATCTTTCATCAAGCAATAAAGTTGAATATACTATTACGGAATTCACCTAGCAAATTTGATAGAGATTGTCGACATTTTTCCTAATTTGTAGCGACATTTCCTTTCTGTTCAGAACACGTGTTATATCAAAGAAATGGCAAAATAAAACAAAACAAAAGTGAACTGTCACATGAGTTTAGCTCATTTTGACCTAATTATTTTAAATAGATAACAATTTTTTAGATAAAAAATAAAAATTAGAAAATTTGTTTTCGAATAAATGATTTATTAATACAAAACATTACTTTTCAAACTTCTCTTATTTCGAGCTTCAAATGTGTGTTTCCAGAAGTATTTCCCAGAAGTTCTAATCAATTGCTGGTTGTTTTTACAAATTAATCCAAAATATAAAAAACTAGATATACTTGTACAAATGCTATTTGATATTCTCTCTCTCTCTCTCTCTCTCTCTCTCTCTCTCTCTCTCTCTCTCTCTCTCTCTCTCTCCCCCCAACTCGTCTGTTCTCTTACTCTTTTCTGGATATATTTGGAATAGAAAATGAAGTGAACCTGTATATCACGCCATCGCACAGAATATAACCAAGAGATGGAAGAGAAATATCTAATAATAAAACAATTTTTGCCACAAATATACCATTAAATGACAAAACATTATATCATTTTGTTTAAATAAACAAAGCTTGTTAAATTTAGATCCTCATTAAGGAGACAAGTATCATTCAAACTATTAACAGTGCCACTTTTTATAACATTCGTTGACAAATGTTCCTTGTTGTTTAATAGTTTAATGCTTTAATGGTTTAGATTTTTTTGTTGATGAATTAGTTTTCATCTGTTTTTGTTAGTTCTCTGTTTTGTGGACTTATTCTCAATTTGTTTCTGATTTTAATGTTTCCTCTCTTTTATTATTGAAATTAAAAATTGATTCCATTTTAATGAAGAGAATAATAATTATATGAAAATCTGTTAAAATATTTCGATAATTAACTCAAATTGAAATTTGAGTCTTTGAAACCGATTCAGTAATAATAATAATAATAAAAATATTGTTATGTAATGTTTTTAAATTCACTTATTCTCTGACGTATAAAATCATTTCCTTTATTTAACGATTCTCTATTCTCTCTATTCTCTCTCATTTCGCACAGACTCACTCTCAGTCAGTTCTCTCCTTTTTCTCTCTCTCCTTCTCTCTCACTCTCTCCCTATCACTCACTCAACTAATATACTCTCCTTTTTGCACTTGAAAACAGATTTCGTCAACTCTCAGTAGTGAGCCCTCCCTTGTCTTCTCCCTGTGTTCTCTCCCATTTGCTCCCAAAACATAAAATTCACACTTCATCTCTCGTCTCGGCAGAGGTTATGTCTACCCCCAGACCTCTGCCCCTACTCTTTAAAATATGTTTACAATCTATTCTGAATTGAAGGTCACATTGTATTCATTTAGATCTCCAGATCTGTTATTTCTGTTGAGTATATAATCGATGAATTGCTTGACTACGAGCACATTCACAGCACATTCACTTATACCTTGCATAACAATATTTGCCGATATATCTATGAATTTAATTAATCAAATATATATATATCCCACTATTATTTGCGGTCTTATATTATCTAATCAAAGCTAACGCTATAAAAAACACAATATATAACTTTTTTTTGTCATAATTATCAATAATAAGTGCCTAGATCAAATATTTTCTACTATAAGACTATAGTCGGGGCAATAAATTATCGTATTTTTTAAAGATATTATAAGTAATTAATTCATTCTTTTTATAGTTTTATAGTTGTTTTCATTATTGAAATATAAGAGTAATTAATATTCAAAATACATATTATTTTGTTTATATATTTTGATTGAATTTTATTTATGTTTGATTAGAAAAATGTATTTCTTTGGTTCATTCCGTGCACTTCACTCCACCTTTAAATCGATTAAAATAGTATTTAATTTATATTTGAGTTAAATGTATGAAAACAGATATTTAGTTGAAAAATAAAAACTTATTTTTAGAAAATAATTTTTTTAGTAAAATCTATTCGTCACTGAATATAAATAATCGTTTTCAATGTCAGGCCGTCTCCTAAAAAGATACCAGAGCTAAGTTACAAGAAGTAAGAAACGGTTGATTCATCTTTTTATCAAATCAGCCATCAATCAATCAAAATCTGATTAATCAGTTTTTTCTCTCTCTTAAACTCAGAGAAAAGTCTTTTTAAAAGAAAAATTTCGATTCATTTCGAAATAATTTTCTCTGAGAAAAGAAAAATCTTTTCTTAACTTTACTTTACTTTAGTTTTTATGATAAGAGAACAGAACTATCGGTCATATAAAGGGCTAAAAGGATGGATGAATAGCCTTCCATCAATCGAACAAATACTAGTTAAGTATACTATTAACTTGGTATCTTTTATATAAAACCTGTATTATTCTAAGAAAAGCTCTTAGAAATTATTTTCTTTGTTTAGACATTTGAAAGACCAGAAAAATACCTGGAATTTCATATTCCTGAGAAAAAAATTGCTTGTTATTTTTTTTTGCTTGTTAATACTAAATATTTTGATAGTTGGACAGTCATTATAGTTTGCCCAAGGTTATAAACTATAACTTATAATTGTCTGTTAGTTATTTTAATTAAATGAGGAAATCTATTCATCTAAAATCAAATACAAATAGTTTTTTGGATTATTGCCGAATATTAATTTTAGCAAGCATAGTTTAGTTTGAAAACAACTTCTTTTTTTGTGTTTTGTCTGAGCGTTTTGAACATCTCTGCAAAAGACAAGATATTGAATGATAAGACTATTGTTTATACCAAGAATTGGACCGATATTTATAGCTATAATTTACTCTCAAAACAGATCTGACATTAAAAACAAGTCTTTTATATTGAAATACATTTCAAACTTCAAATAAAATAATGAATTCATTTAATTATAGAGTAATTGTCATGAATTTCATTATAATTTTTAATGAATAAAACCTTAAATTTGTATTAATATATCATTAAAACTATTGAAATGAAATAATTTTATGTCATTTAATACTTGAAATTCCTAATGAATTCGGTCACGAATTTACTCTCAAAAGATAAGTTTATTCGACAAATTGGGCGACAATTTAATGAAATACACTCTGAAATACATTAAGAAAAAGATAAAATAAAATTAAATTGTAATTTAATTCTAAGAACAATTCAAACACTCCTTGCAAACGTTTAAAAGAAAATTTGAGAAAAAAAATTAAGCAAGAATATTTTGAAAGGAAACTCACATACTATAAACTAAATAAATAATTAGATAATTCTCTATAAAAATTTCCATAATCATTGAACCTGTTGATTGGTTAAATCACCCTAACATTAATCACAACAATTATGTGGAGACAAAATAAAATACTTATTTCATAATAAATGTCTAAAAAATTCATAAAAATGAGCAAAACACTAGTCTGGCTAACAATTATAACTATAATAAAATGTCTGTAAATGTTTTATTATTTCCGATGGTATAACCAAGGTGATTACCTCATAGTTAACCTAACTTGATAAATTATGATTGCTTATAAATGTAAAGGTTATCTATTTTTATATTCTTTGATATATAAATCAATCTCTGAATTCTTGATCAGATTTGTGAACTGATCAAGATTAATTTCCAGTTTCATCAATCAAATACTATTCAAATATTATTCACTTCATTTATTTAACAAGATTGTATACTTGTTTAAAAGGATTAGGTATTTTTATTTTTCATAGTTTGGGTGAAATACTTATTTTTAAAAAAAACAATGTTTTATAATATTGTTATTTCACAAAAGATTGTATTTACCAAAAGTGAATTTGATTAAACATGGTCTATTTTACTATTTTTTCATACATTAATAAAAATAAGGGTATGTTTTTAATCAATAAACAATTTAGAAATTGAACAAGGTTATATTTCTCAACATATTTATGCATTCAGATATAGAAGTGAATAGTTTTTAAAAATGAAGTGATTTTAGATCTACACTCAAACCTTGTTTTAAAGTCATGACTCATAACTATATACAGTTATTCTGAAAAGTAGCCGGACTACTAAATTAATCATAATTCTTTTAATATTTGCAAGAACCAAATTTTAGATTGAATTTCTTTTCTTTTGGAAAATCTTAAATTGTGTGAAGACATTTTGTTAAATTGCAGATTTTTCAATTACTTCAAAAAATCGATTGACCATGCTGCTTTTCAATTATAAAGATACACTCTAACATATATAAATGTTGTCAGATTTGATCTAGTAGCTCTATTATTCAAGTTTGAAAATTTTGTGACATTTTGTTGTTGTTGCTTTTAACTAAAAGTTATTGCTTGATAATTCCCTAAACCAATCTCATATCGATTGAGTAAAGTAGCTTGGTAGGGTGAAATTAGTTAATCCAATCAATTTGTTAAACACAAAAAATTATATTCATTTGTTTTAGGGCTAAGAAATTGTTGTATCTCTCAGTTAACCGAATGATTAATGAGTGCAATGACTTTACAGAGAAATGAAAAATTAAACTTTATTATAAAGTAATTGCATTTGAATTTACCTTGCTTACTTTTTGAGAAAATTGTATTTTTGTACAAGCTTTATTTCTACTAAAATGAAACAAGATACTATAAAAATTTTCGAGATATAAATTGGTAGAATTATTTCATAATTATAGTTTAAAAATAACTTTGTTCTTGGAAATAATAGTAGAATTATGATCAATTTAGTAGTCTAGCTACTTTTCAGAATAACTGTATAACAAATAAAAAGAGTTATTAGAATCCAGTGGTTATTAAATTTGATTTGTACCTGAGCTCAACCCTTCTCACGCTTGAGAATACCTGGAAAATAATAAATCAAATGATTTGTGTAAACAGGAATTACTGTCTGAACACAGAATAATGGCTTAATTTATAAAAACAGTTCAAAATAAGAATTTTAAAAAGTTTTTCAAACATTTATATTTCAAACTTATTATTGTCTGAAAAATAAAAGAAAATATATTTTTAAAACCAATAATAATATAAAAACATTTAGTTTTTTGGCTTTCATTCAAAATATCTATTTTTTAGAAACGATGTAATCATTCATAAAATAATTATAAGAAATCAACGTTTAGTTTGTGGTTTAATTATCTGTCATTTGAAAGAATGTTTGTTAAATAAATTATCAAAACAACCATGGTTATAGTAGTAGTAATGGTAATTAATAATTAAGAACAAAATTCTCTCAACAAATTGATTGTCGAAACACAACTAATTATCTTATTTTTTTCAAATTTATTGTCAGATATTTCTTTCGAAACAATAATTATCTGACAAATGAAAGATCAGTGAATGATAATAATGGAAATCCATAGAAAATTTTACTCGTTTATTGTAGGCTTTAACATTTTTCGTGGGTTTTTTCCATCTTTTTTTTGTGAACGTCTGTTCAAAAAAGTCTCTCCAATAATAAAATATATCAAATACTCTGATCTGAAGAGGAAATACTCTGTGAAAAGACCTTAATATTGATTTCCCTTCAAAACTGTTATAAAAACGGACACAAGAATAGGGTTGGACTCCAGACTCAGCGAGAAATGTGGAGAACAGTAGTTTGAATAAAGGGAATGCTGTGCGGATTATATGCGCTACAAATCTGAGGGAGAGCTCAGGGGTTACCAATCAATCGGTATTCAATGGTTTGACATCAAATCATTATTTATTTTCAGTAATTTTTTACAGAAAATTAATTTTAAATAAAATTACTTATGAATCAAATGTTAGAAATCATGAATTTTTAATCAGAAAAAAGCATTAAATCATATCTAAACTCATCCAGATTACAATGATTCACTTGGTCACAGACCATCACTATTGTAATACAAATTATTGACTCAGAATCTACAGTCGAACTCTGATAATGTGTGCATTTTCTAAGTGAAAAAAAGTTCAAGTTTGATGTCAAGAAAAATGTACTAGCAAAATTTATGTGATAATAAATAGTAAGCAATTAATTAAAAATGCAATCAATAATTATGACGAAATCCATACGAGAATCTCATATATCGAGCAGAATCTGTCACTCAATAATTTGTTTACTGAATACACTGTTTCTCTGATGTCTCTCCTCGTGGAGTACGTGATGTTTTTCATGCGAGACACTGACCCAAATCAGCCGGTGCTCTCTTCCCCCCCCCCGAATGAAGAATCAGTACTTTTTTTTGTTAGGTTTGCCGACAATTTCATTGGAAATTGAAATCGAAAGCAATTTTTCCTCAATATTTCAAAAGAGGTATTATGTGATCGGAATAACATTTTTTTTTCTTCACTCATTTCACTCTTTACTTTCTGTTGAAACAAAAATATATAAAACAGTTATATTCTGTTCACAATTATTTTAGTGTTCAATATTTATGGATTTCTTTATTTGTCGAACCAGTGCTCAGAGTATCGAATAACTTGTTTTCTATTTTAGCTCAAGGATTTTCAAGGTCTGTAACCTAAGCTCAAGCTTAGGATAATTAGCCTGGATTTTAAGTAGAAAATTTTTGTCTTATTTATATCCTTGGATTATCCTTTTCTTATGTATTTATTAAGTTCTAATCAAAATGCTTGTTATTATACCTTGACAATCCTTATTTTTCTCTCTTATGGAATAAATATTAGTGTAAATGTGTTCTCATGTTTTTTGATCATTTCATTACTATTTGATTCCGGGTTAAGCCTTTTTTATTAGCAACGAGAAAAGGTAAAATTCGTTTTCTATTAAAACTTTGCTAGCTCTTTTATATTATTATGTAATAATATATTGAGTATACTTTTGTTTTTATCCCTTAAGCGTTTATTCCCAGGGATATTTTTTTGTAACAATTAAAGTAATGATAGCCTAATATATCAGTTATTCAGTCATAAGTTAAATGAATGAAAATCTTTTTTTATTAGTAATAGGAAGTTATGGCAAAATGTGTGCAAGGTTGTATACTATTTCATAAATTTGATTATAAGAATATGATATTTATTTTGATAAATATATGAAAATTATAAACAAATTTGGGGTTAAATTTTAGAAAACTTTGTCCTTAAATGCAGTGATTTTGCATTTTTACGTAAACATTGTTTTAATAATAATTAGTATTCGTTTCACATTTCTTTCCAATAATAATAAGAATAATCTATCGATTAATTACTTAATGAATAGAAAAGTATTTTTAAAAGTTTATATGACATTCTAAAGACACTTAAAAATGCCCAAGGCTAGTCCTAACTATAAAAACAAACTTGTTAATTTGAATTCTTTAACCGATTAAAACTGTTAATCAATAATAAAAATAACTATAAATTCCTATTAAATGCGAGAAATGTTTCTTTTGGTGACAGAATTACTGATTATTTTTTACTTTAAAAAAATTCAAGAAAAGAGTGAAACGATACTTGCAATTAACGGTTTTGATGACAAATGTTGTGCTCTTTTTTGACAACTTGTAAGAGCAAAAATACTTTTTTTTCGGTCGTTTTATGTGTTTTGTATATTTTTATTGCTTTTATTACTATTTTGAGCTCAAAATTTAGTTATTTTTCATTTTTTAGACTACAAGTTGTGATAACTTTAATTGAATTGATAATTTACAATCGCACCAGGGTTGGTGAACGGGTGGCAGTTGACCTCCTGTTTAATCTAGAATAATTGTATTCACTTGATTATTTTATTGACCCTAATGTAATTGGATCTTGTAAGATTTGATTGATTTGATGAATTCTACCTCGAATTTCCTGTGAATGGTAGCCCATCCCCAGGAAGTGACACATCTCTTAACAATAGTGTCTGTGCTGTGAGTCCGATAGCAATGGCTATCAATAATCCTGAAGTCAAGTCTAGTTATGGTATGTCTGATAGAAATTGTCTGATAAATATGTTAACACTTGTGTTAATTCAATGCCTGTTATTTGTATTGTATTTAATGATATAAATAAATATATTTGAAAAAAATGAGTTCAACGAAAGAGAAACTCAGTCTTCAATTTGTGCCAAACATATTCTCTGACGGATAAACAGTTGAGTCCTTTGTCTAAACAATTGATGTTCACTGAAATGAGAGATGAAAGAAGAAAAATCGTCTCAATGGAATTTTCCCCCCCGAGATACGCCATCTGGGATTATTGCAGAAATGGATAGA
>JAQIXI010002225.1:0-10884 GCA_034700165.1 Galumnidae sp. Gr-Ori-00277
AAAACACTCAATAAAATATATACTAGTTTTAACCCGTAAATGTAGTGCCCTTTGAGTTTGAACGCAAACCTTGTTTATTCATTATTTAAGAAAATACAATTAATCTATTCTTTAATTTACACGTTTTGAGAAAAGATTTGTCTAAAAGGGTTTTGATATTTTTTCTTAAAATTTATCAATTAAGTCTTAAACATTAAGGTGTTGTTTGCTTTAAAAATCAGTTTTGTTATAATTTATTTTTCTAAATTAATCACAATTAAAAATTACAATCAATTATAAATAAAATTAAAATGAACTTAAATCAAAAAATAATACTTTATTATAAGACAGTAACAAATACTTAAAAATATTCTAAAACTATACTAAATTTTACCATTTATTTTGGTCGGTAAAAAAGATGGATCGTGTAACTTTTTTTATTTAAAAATTTTAATTAAATCGAATTAAATAAATTGATATTTATCCTGCTAATTATTATTCACTTATATTATTGCAATAGAATATTGATGTTAGGTCAATTTGATCACAAAAAGTAATAATATTAGTTTATAAGTTATATACCTTTAATGAAAAAGGTTTTTAACTTTTATATTATATGATATAAGTGAGTCAAAAGTTTATTTAAATGCATTAATAAATTCCGGGTTGATTCCAATCTTATAATAAACAGTTTAGAAAATAAATTTAAACAAATTGTATAAAAAAATTACAGTTTTCTAAATTTTCTAAAAATTATTAATAGTTTTAAAACAAAAACTTTGGTAAATTATTTTGTAAAATAATATATTTCTATCGATAAAAAGTAATAGTATTTAAAAGACTTCTCAGACCAAATTAGAGCACAAACTTTGTAAACATTTATTTAAGTCATTTGAAGTACAAAACTTTAATAAAATTTACAAAATTTTTCAAAATAACAATAATTTCGTTTAGGAAAACTCTAATATTAAATGATTTTTCATTTAAATTAAGTAATAAAACAAAAATAAATAATTAATATTTTAATGGAAAAAAATCTGTCTTCAATTTCTGTTAACCAATAGTACATTTAAATGTTTTTATGAATAAATTTAAATCTATAGAAGTAAAAAAATTACAGGTTTATAAAACATTTCTAAATCAAATGTTTTAAATGAATTAAATTGAATATTATTTTAAGAAATTAGAATAAAAAGTTTATATAAACTTTTAACTCATAAATATCAACACAATACAAGATAATAATATTTTACACATAATGTTAACCAAAATTAAAAAGTTTGAAGGACCCATTATTATAAATACCAATTAATACAATAAATTCAAACAATTTGTTACAAAAAATTACAGTATTACAAATGTGATAATTTTATCAAAAATTTATGAAACTCTATATCTCGAACACCAAAATGTCAGATAATTTGTTCGAGTAATAGACATAAAATGTTCGACTTATAGAGTGCCCTTTCTATCCTTTTTTGACAAAATATACAAGGTACACGTTTGACTTATAGAAAATGTACGAGATTAAGCCATGGAGTTAAAATATATATTTAAATAAATTGAAGTAAAAAATTACAGGTTTAAATTTTTGTAATTAACTCTAAATAAAATTGGCACTAATCTTTTTCCATAAATTAATTAAACTTTTTAATTGGTATATTTAATTAATATTTAGTACAAGTTTACAGGTTTAAATTACTATTTTATTAAAGTAACTATATTTTAGTTTTGAATGAATTCAAATAAATATTTTAAAAAGATTTTTAATTTTTTCAGAATAATATCAAATATGAAAAAATTTAAATCATCTCGTAAAATTAAAATAATTATTAAAAATATATCGTTGATTACCAAGGTAATGTAAGCTTTATAATTTTTATATAAAAATTCAAAATATTTAAAAGAATTTGAAAGTCTAATGATATTTAACACTTTTTAACAGAACTAAAAGGAAAGGTCTTCAGAGTAATGGTTTTTAATGTAATATTTTGATAATTAATCTAAAATTGAAAAAAAATTAATTATAAAATTGATTTAACTAAAAATTAGATGTAATTAGAACTGTTTTAGGCATAAGATTTTTAATTTTAATAAAATTTTAAATAATTTTATCTTTTGAAATATATTTTTCTAAATTGGTTACAAATAAATGTTATAAGAATAAAATTAATTTAAATATAAAATTATACCCTACGCAAAAACTGTAACTTAATCTTCAAATAGTCTTAAATTTTTCTCAGAATTATGCAACAATTATATTGGCTTCCTTTCTATTTGATCTTTTAAAGTTATAATTTATAACTTATAAATTCTAAATAACTTGATAGTATTTTTGTGTTTTTCCATAATTATTAATTAACAAAATTTTAATATAAATCTTATGAAACTTCTAAACAAAAGGATAGCGAAATTCTAAACAAATCTTAAAGAAATTGAGTAACAAAGAAAACTTTATTTTAAATTTTACAGTTTTGTGGATTAACATAAAATATTGTATATTGAGATATTTGGAATGGATTTTGAAAATAAAATTCTAGGTTTTGTTTACATTGATTTAAATTCACCTTTTTCAAAAATATGAAGAATTTATAAAACAATTATAAAGCTGTAAAAATTTCTTAAATTAAATTAAACATTAATTTTCCTTTTAGTAAATAAATTTATGGGGTTATTGATAATTTTAAATAATTTATTAGTTTTATTGTATTTTATTTTACATTTAGAGTATATTTAACTTTTAATTTTAAAACAAAAAATGTATCCTAAGAATGCTTATAAAGATTACTTAACTTTTCCTTACCTAGAACAATTATTTATTTTTATTTAATTTTATTCTTGTTTGATTTATCGATTTAAACCAAGAGAAGGATTTTAGTCAAAATTTTAGTCAAATTCGTGCATAAGCTATGTGACATGTGAAAGCTCATATTATCTTTTCATATATGCCATTATTAGAATGAGTAAGGAAAGTATTACATACATCATGAAGTGTTATATAAAATGAACTATTCTTTTAATAACTTAATTCAAACAAAATAACTCAATAAAATTCTCTGTAAAGGGTTTAATTTAGGTATAAAATGTGCTGGGCTGTTTGAATTTATATCAGGAATAGGCAATATATTATGATGATTATTATGAAAATTTGCATGATAACAAATACGTTCGCATTTTATTTTATTTTTTTGAACTTTCTTACCAAAGTTTAATAGATCAAAAATTACCCTGAATAATTTGCAACATATCTTTATGATTGCCCTGAAAATCTGTTTCAATGAATAATGTTTATTAAAATTGACCTGAAATTTGAAAAATTGTTTTGTTTACATTCAAAAATTAGAACATTATTTATTGGCGAATCTAACACGTTCTTTTTATAAGCTTTATATTTTTGTCTTCATAATATATTGCCTATTCCTGATTTATATCTTGATCAATACATAATAAAATATTTCAGTTCTTGTTACTAAAAGCCTTCTCCTGATTTAAACGATTTGATTTCCAAAACAATATTAATTCAATGAATAATTTTAAATCTTATAAAAAATAAATCTATTTTTTATAATTTTATTTTATTCTTTCGAAAATAATTTTAAATTAATTTAGACTCAAATTAATTTATTAACAACTCACCTTGATAAAGTACCTGGCAATAATACAAATTAAACAATTATGTGATTTGAAACAAAAGCATTACTGATATCAAGAAAGTCTATAACTTCCGGTATTAATAAAGTATAGCCATACAAATCCCTTTCCCCAATTGTTTTGAATCTGCATTTTGTTTTGATTTTATTTCTATTCATTACTTAAGAAAATAAGAATAACCTATTTTTTAATTTACCGGTTCATATTTAATGATTTTTAAAAAAAGATGTTATGATTTTTTTTAAGATTTACGGAATAACTTTAATCATTGAGGTAATTAATTTTTTTAATATCAATTATCAATAAACATAAAATTAATTTAAATCAAAAATAATATCTTTTTAATATCCTATTATTATTTATATATAAAATTCTATAATATATAAAGACTGTAACAAAAACTTTTATGCTTTTTAAAATTATACTTTTTATTAATTATAAAACTTTTGGCTTACACATCCCGCATGTTTTTTTATATTATAAATTAAAGTTTATAAAACTTTAATTGAATCGGTAATATATACATATTTTATTCCATTTTTAAAAATATAATTATTAAATAAAAAATCATTTTATTTGTTAAGCATTGAACTCATCCTTAACTAAGTGGGCTTGGTTATGTGTTTCGTTTGAAAACCAACTTTTTCCCAAAACTAAATGTATTGTAATTTGATTATAAAAATATGTCTTACAGAAAATATTATTGGAATTAATTAATGTTTACAAATTAACTTCTTAATGAATCATCTAGTTAAATCTATTATAAACTAAATTGAATTCATAAAAATTTCAATAAAAATGTAAATATATTATTAAAAATATAATTTTTGTTAAATAATGTTTAAAACCAAAACACATTTGATATAAATTATTTGAGTTTAATAAATTATAAATAATAGATTATTATTATATTTTAGGCATCAGTTTCTGTTTTGTTTATAGTTAACTAGTTAAGTTATATATTAGTCATTTATCTTGTTTATGTTTTGCATACTTTTCTAATGTGTTTTCTAAATAACTCTTTGATATAAATTCTACGTAATTATTAATTAATATAAAGCTATCTCGTAGTCTGTCTTTATGTAATGGTGTGCACACTATGTTTTCTATGTAGACTTTTGTACTTGCTAAAATAAATGTTTGTGACTACCAATTCTATGTCTACAATATTATTATTATGTATTACAAGGGATTTGGTTATTAACTCATTATTAATTGCTCACTAATTTTTATTATTGCCAAATATTGTAATATTAAATTGAAAATGATAAAAATGGATAATATCATTTTAAAAAGTTAAAATAATAATTTTTGATAAAATAATATTTTATATAAACTGTAAACTTTTGCTAAATTTAATATAAATTTATTTTTATAATTCTTATTTTTAAATTGTGAGATAAATATTGATTTAAATTTTCAAATTTATACCCGCTTAACACATAAACTTATAAAAAAAATCTTCGAATTTTGGAAATGTAGCAAAAGATGGATTCAAATTGATTAGAGAAGAGACCAGAGAAAGGCTAAAATTGTAGAATAATTGTAAACAAATCAAAAAATTATTTTATTTTATTTTCCTGTTTTTATTCAATAATTTTAATAGCTTTTGAAAGACATATATCCAAACAATAAACTTCATTAATGATGAATAATATAAAAATAAATTTTAAACAATTTTACAGTCCTTGAGAAAAGAATTTATAGCATTAATTCTTCAATATTCCAAAAAAACTACTTATTTATAAACTATTCAATATTTCAAAATTTATTTTATTTTTGTTTATAAATTTGATTTTAAAAACAACTTAATAAAGGATTAAACATTTCACCAATTGAAACACCCTTGGTAATTGTTTCAGTATTTATAAAAAATTTACTTGATAATTTAATCATTAAATCTTTTCGACTAATTAAATAAATAATGTACTAGATAATTATCTAGCACTTTACTTACTTTCATTTATTATTATTTCAGTTAAAGTCTTGTAAAAATTAATTTAATAACAATTGAACAAAACATTAAACATTTCACACTTAAAGTTTAAACATCCTTGGAATTTGTTTGATTAATTTTATTTAATAATTTAATTACATATTTTCATAACAACAATAAACAAGATTCAATATACATTAATAAGTGTATATTGGTTAATTATATAAAATACTTTGTTTGATAAAAAAAATTAAGTTTTTAAAACTGTAATTTTTTACTTTTATATAATTATATTTATCAATTATTAGTCTTTAAATAAATTAATGGATTAAAATGACAATACATTACCAATTTTCCCATTTCTAAAAATACTTTTTAAATACTTTTGCATAATTTAAAATTTAATATTTAAAATATTTATAAATGATTTTTAAATATATTATTATTGACTTAATAATCATTATAATTTTTATTGGGAAATATTATTGTATAAAAATCATCATGATAAAACTTAATTATTTCAATTTAAAAAATAAATTTAACACTTTTTGATAAAATTTATTTTATTTAAACAAGTTGTTAGAGTATAGCCATTTCTACTAAATTTACCGAGAATTATCAAAACATACTGGGTAAATGTAGTGAAAAACTGTAATTTATTGCTACAATTTATTTGAATTTATTTGCTAAATTGTCAATTTTAAAAATGGACTGGCAATCACCGACACTCTCTTTCTTTTGTATATATTATGTATAAAATATATTGTATTTGTATTTTGTTAATATTGATTTACAAGTTCAAATAAAACCATTAATAAATTTTAAAATAATATCCAATACAATTCACTTAAATATTTAAAATTATTGATACAAAAAAAATGTTTTTCAAATTACAATTTTTTACTTTTATATATTTAAATCCATTAATTATCCATTAAAACATTTAAATAAATTAATGGTTTACATAATTATTTTTGAAAATTTAATAACTTTTTTAATTAAATGTTTATAACTAATAAACTAAAATTATTACAAAATATTTGCTTTTAGGGGTTCAAATTGATATAACACCAATATTCTATTGCCATAAATTTATTTAATAATAATTTGCAAGATAAATATCAATTTATTTAATTCAAGACTTTCACTTTCATCCTTTCCCAAATTTGATAGTTTAGCTTTTCCTTCTTAAGTCAGAGTTTAATGAAAGTTCTATCATTTGAATACATTTTATTTTAAAATAATTAAAATGATTATTAATTTGACCGAAAATTAGTTTTTGATTTTATATTATTGTAGACATAGAATTGGTAGTCATAAACAATTATTTTATCAAGTATAAAAGTTTACATATAAAACATAGTGTGCACACCATTACATAAGACAGACTACAAAATATTTAATGAATTAC
Source organism: Galumnidae sp. Gr-Ori-00277 (assembly GCA_034700165.1). Taxonomy (NCBI): domain Eukaryota; kingdom Metazoa; phylum Arthropoda; class Arachnida; order Sarcoptiformes; family Galumnidae; species Galumnidae sp. Gr-Ori-00277. The sequence continues at coordinate 6,978 of JAQIXI010002225.1, forward strand.
ATTGAATTTATATCAAAGAATTTCAAAACATAAACAGGATAAATAATTAATACTTATTTTAGCTAGATAACTATAAACATTACAAAAATGATGCCTACAATATAATTTACAAACAAGGTTTGAAGGTAAAGCCTATAGCCACTACATTTACGACCAAAACTTAAGCATACAATGAAACTTATTTTATAAGATTCAATTATGTAACTCAATTGATAAAGCAAAACTCAAAAACTTTCCTGTTTCTAGCAAAAAGCCTCCCTGTCCCCTTCATTACTTATAAAAAGAATGGTCTCTAGAGAGCCAAACCTTCCTGTCCCCTCCCTTACTAACAGTGGGTGGGTGAAAAACAATTACATATACTACATATCACTTCGTAAATGTAGTGAATAAAATAAAAGTAAGTTTTTTGAATTCTTAATAGTTTATGAATAATAACTTTTTGGAAATATTGACGATTTAATATATAATATTTAATATATAATATATATTATACTATTAAATTTTTCTCAAAAGCTGTAAAAATTTGTTAAATTTATTTTAATATTATTCAAAATTAATTAAGTTTATTGTTTGGCATAAACTCAAATTTGGGTCTTGTTAAATTTATTATAATATAATTTATAAAATTTTGAAATAAAAATTAATAATTAATTAAAAATGCTCAATTCAAGTAACTGGGTATCCCAGCATTTTGTTAGCATAAATAAATTTAATGTGCTTAAGAGCTCTAAATTATCAAGATATTTGTATTGGAAAAGGGTATAAAGTTGACCAAACCCATGAATAATTGATAAATTATCACTGATAATTTTAAATAATAAACTGAAATACTTTGTATAAAAATATGTATAAAAATATATTTATAACTGTAATGTTATTTTTTTCAATTTTACAATTACTTAAGGTGAAAAATGTCTAATGTCCTATTCATTTGTTATTAAATTAATTTTAAAATTAAAATTTATAAACAAAAATAAAGTGAATTTTGGAATATTGAAGAATTGACACAATAAAATCTTTTCTCAAAAACTGTAAAAATGGATTAAATTAATTTTTATATTATTCCTCATTAAGGAAGTATATAGTTTGGAACTAGATCAGTACTAAATTTTTAAATTAATGAATAAAAACTATAAGAAATTAATTTTTTATATATTTACAAACAAATGATAAAATTTTATTCTACAATTCTGGTCCATCTCTTGTCTTAATTAGTTTAGAAAAATAAGTCTTACAATATTTTGAATTTGTATTTTCTATTATGGAATAATTAGGTTATCAAGTACAATTTTATAGTTACTGAAGGTTGTTTTAAAGTGAGAAGTATTTAATGTTTTATTCATTTGTAATTAAATTAATTTTAAAATCAAAATTTATAAACAAAAAATAGAGTTAATTTTGAAATATTGAATAATTAATACAATAAAATCTTTTCTCAATAACAGTTATTATAGAAAAGTTTTAAATTATAAATAGAATATTCTATTAAAATTACTATCGATTTAATAGCTCTTTAAAACAAAATCATTAACACTTTCGTTTACCAATTTAATCAAATAAAATATTTTAGAATAAATTTTAAAAATAATAAAGATTTTGTTGCAGTTTTTAAGTAAAGTATTTTTTGATTTATATTAATTTTATTCGTAAAATATTTAAATATAACTGATTTTTATAAATAAATTTCAAAACAAAAATTAATTATTTCAATAATACTTGTGTTTTAATGGAAATTATTTACTTAATAAAATTAAAAAACATATTTTATTTATAAAAAAATAACTTTTTTATTGGTTAAGAAATTAAGCAAATTAAAGAAAATCAATGATCGGGTGAATGTATTATATTTTTATAGTTTAGATAGGTTATATATTTTATTTTAACATTAACACATATTTAGAATCTTTTATAATAATGTTAATTAAAATAAATAATACTAATATGAAAATTATTTATTAATATATATTTTTGATTAATTTAAATAATTTTTATTAATCAATACTGTTTGCTAGGTTTTCATGATTTATTTGCCCAAAAACTAACAAGATGATTACCAGAATTTAGAATTACAAAGAAATTACTTATGATTTATGCTTTGATTAATGACTTTTATTCAATAATTTTAAATATTTAAATTAATTAAATTTTATATTATTTTAAAAACTATTAAAATAAATAGTTTTATTTTAATTCATAAATATTAACCTAATACAAGAACAAAGTTTAATACATAATGTATAGCAAAATTGGGAACTTATTCTAATCCATTATTTTAAATAACAACTATGAAAATAAATTTAAACGATATGAATAAAATAGTTACAGTTTCCTAATTGGAATAATTTTTATCAAGCTCCATCATAATGATATTAATATAATAATTTTTGACAATATTAATATTATAATAAATTATTAGAAAAACTAAAAGAAATAATAGAAAATTTATTACAAACAATTCAACAACAATTTAGAACAATTTATACAACATTTTGAGTCCATTTTTGGTCTCACTTCTGAAAACTCGAAAAAATTTTGTATAAAAATTAATTTTAGAAGAATAAGTCAGAGTTAGTTTAAAAATCTTATGGGTAAATAAATTGTTAAAAAAGTTACTAGTTTATATTATTAATGGTTTAAATTTATGGTTCAAGTCAGAGTTTTAAAATATATTGAAAAAACTTTATATAAATTTGTTGGTAAATAAAGTAATAAAACAATAAAAATAAATACTTTAATAACAAAAATAACTCTATTGCATCATTGATTCAATAATATATTTAAATGTTTTATTGGATATATTTAAATTTATAGAAGTAAAAAATTACAGGTTTAAAATATTATGTTTTTATAAAAATAATTTGACTGAATTACATTTCATATTATTATTTTAAGACTATTAAAATAAATAGTTTAATTTTAAATCATAAATATTAATCTGATACAAAATATAGTTTAATAAATAATGTATAATAAAATTAAGACCCTAATCCGCAGTTTATAAAAATAACAATTATGAAAATAAATTAAAACGATATGAAGAAAATAATTACAGTTTCTTAATTGAGATCATTTTTATTATAATTATAGGTTTTAATGTCTGGCTTCATCAAAATGATTTTGATACAAAAATATTTGACAATATCAGGTGTCCACTGTTCATTGAGGCGTATATAGAGGAAATACTTTTAACTCTGTTACCAATCATTAATAAATTAGACACATTTCAATTACTATAAGTGATTCCACTAAACTTTAGATATAATTACCAATAATTAAATCATTTTCAAAGAATTGTTTTTGAAATTACTTCGTAATTCATTTAAATTTAAAATAAAATTAGATATTATTTTATAGCTTATTTGCCTTCAGTCGGAAGATAGGACTCATATATCACTCGAATACCGACAAAATCAAACAATATATGACTTTTAAATGGAAAGAGCCGTTGGATTGCACTTGTTTAGTACATGATTTTGACTCCAGTGGACACCTGAGCAGCAAATTAGAGACCAACTACTCTTTGAATATAATAAATTGATTCTAATTGAAACCAAAGACTCTGGACTTAAATTAAACATTTTTCTTAAAAAGGTTTTTATTTAATTCTATTTACATTTTTGTATATTAATTATTATGTTTTGAGGCTATTTTTATTTCAATTAAATAATTGTTTAATAATTATTTGTGTAAATAAATGAATTAAGTATTTAAAGTAATTAAGTAAGTAAAAAAGTTTATAATATATTATATCAAGACTATTCATTATAAAGTCTATTTTTCTATATTATCTTAATAAAAGAGATACTATAATTACAATAAATCCATAGGTTATTCAAACTTTTTAATTGTTATATTTGAATTGGTTTTATTAAAAATTTACAGGTTTAAATTACTATTTTATTAAAAT
>JAQIXI010002226.1:0-10882 GCA_034700165.1 Galumnidae sp. Gr-Ori-00277
TTTTAGCAAAGATTGTGAAAAATGTTTTTATATAACGCAAAATTATTAATGTCTAGGTAATTTGTAATATTTTGTCTATTTCGATAATAATTTAGTAAGGGGCATTACCAGAAGGAGCAAGTTTTTTAAAAAGATATACAACTTTCATAACTATAATAATACTTAATATTTTCATTTAAAAAAAGAGTTCAAGATCAAAAAATCAAAATTAATTATATGTAAAATTACCTTGTTATATTAAGGAAATTTCATTTTATTATTTGTTTAATGAAAACTTTTCGTTAGATTTCTTATATTTATTAAGTTTTATTATCAAGGAGCTTTTTAGGAGAGGTTTTTTCTGTCTCGTTTGAGCTCTAAGTTTGAATAAACAATAAATTGATTGAATGCTTGAATGGATATCATATCTCGCAAATATAAAGTAACTAGATCATATTTATAATGAAACTCTTGGGTTATCCAATGTTTAATACGATTATAATAACTATTATTAATAAGTATTTTGATCAAAGAGATATCAATCATAAGAGTACTTCTGATTCAATCGGAATATCAGAGTTGATGACCAAAAACTATAGTTTGTTAGTAATTAATCTTATTTTTTAGGAACACTTCTTCCACTTCTGTCCACTTTTTATGGTTTGGATCACAACATGAACTCTCGTTAGAGGACTTATTCTTCAATTCTTTGGAAAAATCAATTCATAAGAACTGATGAATGACTTTAACTCCATTGAGAATACATTTTATTCGTTAAAAGAATAATATATAAGAATGAAATCAAAATTAGAAAATCAGACAAAAATTAGTTTTTATGTAAAATGTTTAGCGGAATGTATCGCAACCTAACGATCATTACTTAACAAAATGAAAATCACGGAAAATAAACTATTGAATGACTATTATTTAAAACAATTATATTCCAGTCATGAGCCTAACATTACTTTCATTCAATTCTTGTGGGAAAGTATGGCTCCAAAGGAAAACTAAGTGACAATCGGCTCAATTTCGTAAACCTCTGGAGAGAATAAATCTTGAATTTTCGTCAAATTCCGATATTTTCTTATAGGATTTGTCGAAAAAATTGTTGTTAGACTTGACGTTAGATTTTGAACAAAAAGTTATCCATGCATTGAATATATGACAATGAATTTTCCTTTTGTTTTTCGAATAGTATTAAAGACATTTACATCACTTTAAATGTGAATAAAAGACAGAAAACTAATTCATTTTTATTGTGAAATCATTTTTTGTTTAATTTATGATTTGAGAAGAATAGAGGATAATATGCAAACATTAGATAATTGTAGAATTGCTTCAACTGATGAACAGACATCACATAAGAAAAGAATCACAATCGGAGTCATTAGTTGGAACGGAGAGCCCTTTTCTCCTAATAATAACTAATAATAGGTTAGCGAAAGCGTGAAAATCCGATTTTTCTTCAGGTGCTCTGCATTTTAGACATCTTATGTATGGAATGTATAAAAAGTCATCAATTTTTGTGTTTTGAATAAAATAAAGAATGAAAACAGAATAAAGATTTTAGCGATAAAAATATGTGAGACTGACTTTACTTCAAAAATTTAATGCAAAGACTTTTTATACTTAGTTTTCAGTTTTAAGTAATAGTGTTATAGCAGTGAAAATATCTGAAGAATCGATCGATGTTTTGGTGCATTTGATGTCATGCGCCGATTGGCCGACACCTCAGCATTGGTCGCACAGAACTCGAATAAACTTATTCTGGATATAATACTAGAGTAAAACGTCTCAAATCCATAGAATAGTGTGTAGAGCACAGGTGTCAATACAATTAACAAACCCTTACTTTCATTCTATTGAAGAGAATTTCTAAGAGAAAACATTTATTTCTGTGTAACCAAACGGTAGACTCCAATCACTTCTTCTCTCTTTTATTGAGATTGACTTCGAAACAAACAATTTTTTTGAAAGAATGGCCGACTCATCGACAAAGTCAACCGCCAGTCAAAATTTTATGCGACAATTCCGCGATAAAAACACCCGACAACTAAAGAATTTGACCTCAACTCAATTTATGGAAGTTTGGAGTCATTACGACAAAGACGGTAAACGATAGAACTTATTCTTTTGATTCAATTTATTGCTTCACATATTTGTTAACAAATCTCATGAATATATTCGCCATAAGTTTTTCCAAAATATATTCTCATATCTTAATAATAGAAAGTGAAAAAAAGACGAGAATTGTTCGGATCATTTTATTTATTAGATGTCGTGAGAAAAAAGACAAACCAATATTCAAACCAATATTCAAATCGAATCTAATGTTAAAACTTTTATTAACTCTTAGTTCGAATAAACAGCAAAAAAGTGTATAAAAATAATTAATTCATTTATACTTTAATTCATATGAATTGAAAGCGAAGAGAAGTAAGACTTTAGGGATAATTAATTCACTAAAATTCTAATCAACACAAAAGAATGTTTTGTTGGCATCGATTTTATGGAAAGCAAATGATAATTTAACAATATTAGCAAGGCACAATATTCTACTCTTTAGAAAACACTTGATTTTCAAACAAAGGGCAAACTCTTTGTCAAAACTTATTTCTTTTGGTCTTTTGGTCGATAAATTCGTTTTCAATTTATTTTATTAAAATTTTATCGCAAAACCAAAACATAATCCTATGTTTCCAGTCATGGATTTAAGCCGCTTTTGTCGCAATGACCAAGCTCATTTCATTGTTTAAAATTTCTCTTTTCTTATTCACAAAAAAAGTATTTGAAAATTGTTTTCAATTTAGTTAACAGTTTTGTGAACGAAATAAAATTCAGTTTTTTTATCTGTAATGTAATGGAAGTAAAGAATAATATCGTTTTAATATTTTTGTTTATTTTATTAGAAATGATTTAATTTCTTGCGATTAGTCTCACAAATGAATGTTCGATAGTTTCAATTCAAGAGAGAAATTTACAGAAAAATGCTTTCCTAATCATAACCGCAATAATACATATCTATTAAATTTAGACATTGAGCTAGTCAATTGAAGTGACTAGCTGATAGTCAATTCATTCAATACACTCACAATTATATTCCATAGAAATGGAATTTTTTTAAGAATTTTAAGAATATTAGTCAGAGTCAGACAATATTTAAAAGTGACGTTTTGGACAAAAAAAACCCAATTTTTTGGGTTTGGGTTTACTTATACTTTAAAATTTACTTTTGGAGAGTATTTGGCCAAAGAAGGGATTTGTTGTCCGTACCCCTAATGGTTGTCCCCATTTTTAGTGAACTTTTCTCAAACGAATAGAATATTCTATTGAGTAATGCCTGAGTCGTGAATTCAAGTTCTGAATACAAAGTTTATGTGAATCAACTTTGGAGTCAATCGTTGCTTATTTAATGTATTATCGCTTAATGTAACAAAACATGCAACTTATTTAAAACTAGGTCAAATGAAATCTTGAACTATGCCTACTTTAAAGACTCTAGATACAATTTACAAAAAAAGTAAATCACTTTTTAAATTGAATTTCTATTGATTTTCTTATATTTTGATATTGAAATGCAAAATACTATTTGGTGTGAAAAGTGTGCAAGGTAACTTAACTGTTAATACAATAAATAATAATTTCTAATGAAATCTAAAAAAAATTCTCAATTAATTAAAAAACGAATAAACTTTAAAATTATAAAATGATATCATTTTGAATAACAAAAGCAAATGATTGGAAAGAAATTCATTTCAATGAACCAAATCATGAGATCTACTGTTTATTATTCAACGAAAATATTAACCAAAAGTACAGACATTTAAATATTTTTGATTTTTTCCCAAAAAAATGTTTTTCATTCACTCTTAAAACTATTCCAAAAATACAGTTAATTTTATGTTTTACCAAGATAATTTAGATTAGTGTTACTGTTATTGTTATTATTATTATTTAGCAAATATTTCTAAATGTTCTCAGATTAGATGATTGACAAAATAGTCTCTGAAATACTTACCGGAACATATTTGGTGCCCCATTTTCCAAACGACCATAATCCTAATGTTTATATAGATTCAGACACATGGGAGTGCCTCGAAAAGGGCTGATATCAGTATTATTTCCCTGAATGGGGACCGACAGTCAAAGAGCTTTAATCCAAACACACGTTCTTTTACTCAATAATCAAAATTCAATTGAAAAACAGTAGTCATTAAGAGCTCACATTTTAATATAAAAAGTATTTGAATCCAAATTTTATAATATATATACAATTCATTCCATTAAAAGTAAATTCAATTAAATTATAACTCAAAATTAATATAAAAACAAATACATATAAAGTCTATAAATTTTATATAAAAATAATGGTTTGACGGCTAGTCTTTATTAAAGGGATGTGAGTAGTGGTCAAAATGTTAATAAAATTGACAAAAGTTAGAAACAGTGAATCATTTATTAAATAAAAAGTCAAACATTTATTATTAGGTTTATTAAATTAAATTAAAATAATTTAAATAAAACACTTCGAAAATATTTTATTTTAAAATTTTAGGTCAATTCAAACAATATTTTGATCGTATATTTCAGAAAATGTTAGGAATTTTAGAGGAAATCATTAATTTTAAAATTTTATATCCCTTTTAGACAACATTTAGAAAATGTGTTGAATTGCATTTTAACTGAATATTTATTTAATAATTATTAATATAAATGAGAAATAATTATATTTAAGTATAAGATTAGCATAAAAATGTAGTAAGTCTACCTTGGTTATATCAAATAAGAAGTTGTGTTGAGTTTGCAAATACAGTTCGTTAGTATTTAATTCGATTCATTCATTCAATGGTTTTCTTTATTACATCGAAACGCTTCAAATTAGAGGTTTCCTTATTTGAGGTTATATTTGAACGCAAACTAAATATTATTCTCATTTCGTAATTGAAATTTTTTGCTGTCATTTGCAGTAAACCAATGAATTACTTAATTAAATGAAAAAATGTGTCGATTTATGAAAATTCAAAGTGAATGACGATATCCTCCCTTATTATAAATATTTATTATATTGTTTATAACAAAAGGAGCAAGTACTATTCATTTTAAGAGAGGAGTATTCTTATGAGAATTGACTTTTGTTGGCTGATAAAGTAATTAGCGGAAAGTGATTAAAATTTACTTGCTACTAATAAACTGAGTCGTTTTTATTAATTACGAATGTCTTCACAAAATAATGGATAATATCTTTTCGTTGGACGCAGTGTTGCGAAAATAGAGGACAGCCATCGTTGCCATCATTTTTGATTCTTTTTCTTCTTTATATCAGACAAATGATAATAAAAATAACATTATTTAGTATTACTCCTGAGCTCACCATAAAATTTTGTAATTAATTAAACTTTTTGCTGATATTATGAGTCAATGATTTGTCATTTTTATACACAAAATATTTCTGAAATTTTTAGAAGTTATGGCATTTATGTCACTCTTTTATTCCGGATAAATGAAAACACTTCTATTGAAATTAGCGAAATATAAACCAAATAATAATAAGAAAAAAATTGTTTTATTTAAACATTTTTGCTTAAAATCATTATTTATAGACATTTACTTCAAATGTTTATTTTGTAATTATGTTTTCAGAGAAAAGTTTAGTCGTAATCTATAGATATAATATAAACATATTTTTAAAGAATCAAGCTCAATTAATTATTTAAACATATAATAATTTTATATAATCTATAAATGATATTTCATATATTAAGTAATATGCACTTGAATGAGCAAAAAAGTTAATGGATAAGTTTGTCAGTGAGTGACAAATAATTGAATGATATAATTTGAAAAACGAGTGCACAAGACTTGTATTAATGTCATCCAAAGAAGGTGTCGAATAGAGATAACGAATTCGTTATTCACTTCGGAATGTCTTATATTTGTGTCTAAACCAATGTTGAAGTCCTAAAACGCAACAGTAAAACAAATTAAAGAAATGGCAGTCCTTTCCATTCATAGATATAACATAAAAAAGAAATAAAAGAAGAGAACAAAATACAGATGCCTTTCCTTTTAACTATGCTTTTAGTGTCATTGGTTTTGAGGAACATTTACTGATCCAAAACAGTGTTTAGTTTGCAATCAGAGATATGTTTGATTTCAAACTAAAATATTATCCGAGAAAATAATACCATATATTCAGACAAATGAAACGATCATTTATGGAATTTTTCATTTTATGGCTAATTTCTAAAAAAGAATTCCTCTAAAAATGTTGATGGATTCAATTGAATCACTTCTTTTTTTGACTTGAAAAATATTGATATTTTCATTATTTATAAGTCATAAATAAAGCTCTGATTCCAATAATTAATTAATTCATCCATTCATTAATTCATTTAATTTTTTGATTCAAATATTAATATAAACTTAAATAAAAAATTAGACGATTTTCTGAAGAAAATGCTTTTCTCCTGAAATTTGTGAAAATAAATGAATGTTTCGTAAAAGCTTTCAAAATAGAGTTCTGTGAGAATTCTTGTGGGGAATATTCTTCAGATTTTCGATTAAAATTCTCAGCCCTAACTAAGTATGAATTCCTAGAATAGTGACCGAAGAATTGGTCGAATATTTTGATTAAAGACATAAAACATAATTCATTTTGATTTGAATCGAAAGTCATAAGAGATAAAAGTTTTACCAAAAGAAACAAAAAAACCATTTGATTAGTTAAATTGAGAAATGAATGAACTATCACAAATAGAGATTAAGAAAAACACAATATTTTATAGAGGACTCACTAATATTAGCTAAAATTATCTACTTGCCATGCTCATTTATGACCAAAGCTTAGGTTTCCTACTGTTCCGGTGGATGAAAAACTAAACCATAATTTACTCCATTTATGGTGAAAACAGAAAAAACGAATATATAATTTATCTAGATAACAGTTTTGGAAATATTTCTATAAAAATGGCCAAAAGTAAACTTTAATGTTAATCCGAGGAATTGTTAATAAACATATATTTATTTATTTGATTAAGACTAGAAAAAATGAATAAATTGGAACGACCTAGAATTTAATAAAAATAAAAAATTCCAGTTTATCTCTTGAGTATAATTGAGTTAAAAAATAAATCGATTGAATATATATTTCTCTTTTTTCCTTTTTTTGTGTCAAATCGATGTCTTCTTTTTGTTTTCGTGATCTTATTTTCAGTAATGATTTGATGTTTTGTCAAAATATAGAATTAATTTCTGAGTATTTTTTTTCGATAAATTCTTGTTTTCCATTCATTTAGTCAATAGATTTGGTAAAATCCAGTGATTTTTATGTTTTTGTATTATCAGGTAGAATATCAAAGACAGCTATCATATAAACTTTACATGTTTATTGTCGTATAATAAATAACAGTTCGATAAAGATATTTGTGAGTAAACCTTCAGATTTGAAACTCCCGTCCATTTTTTGACGAAAAGTGGAACACAAATGGATTTTTAAACCAATTCTAAGCGATTTTAGAAAAAATATCTGAGACTTATTTTTCCAAAATTTCTTTCTTAGAAAAAGTAATGCATTTTCACTCTTTTGTGAAGAATTTCTGTTGTGTTTCATAAAAAAATAATCGTAAAATTATCCATTTATTTGAATACCACGTTATTGTTAAACCGAATTCCTAAAGAATTAGTACATTTTAACTCTAATATTAATAAATTTTAATATTTTATTTCTTTTCATTTGAAAAGATGTGAATAAAATCTGAATAGTTTTCAGAATATTTTTGTTAAAATTCTTGGATCTAAACTTCATTTCATTCGAACCAATAAACGACGATATTATGAAAATGCAAAAGTGGACACAACTAATATGAGCAAGGTACTACCAGAGTACCATCAGTGTACTGCCAATGCACTTTCAATACACTACCACTGCATAAGCAATAAACTTCTTATTTTTATTTATGAGAAGTGTGTTGACAGGAAGGGATAATTTATCATCTTAAACTAGAGCATTTCATTTTTATTTTGTAATAAACAAAAAAAAATTTCAATACAGAATTGTAAAACAGAAGGAGAATGATCAAGATCACTATTTCTATATCATTCAATGGTTTGCGAACAAAATTAAACTTTTGAACCGAAAAGATAGGAGTGTTTATTGATGTCATACACATAACTGAAGTGACATATTTCGAGTAACAGAGGGTTAGTCTTGTTATAGAGAAAGGCATTCGTTTGCAAAAAATCAATTTTTTTGTTATATCGCATAAAATAGGAAGAAATGGAGCGCTTCGGGAGGCCTTTCCATAGAATACAATTTTCTTTTATTTTCATCAAAAACAGTCCTAACGTTTTTGACCGATTCCTCCCTTAGCTTCAGATTTAAGTAATTTCATAACTTCTGATATTTCTTTAATTGTCGTTCAATTTTACCAAAACTTTGTTTTGAAATACTTTCTCAACAAATGTTGAATTGAATGAAATATTGATCGCATTTTTTTCTTTTGGTTTCAATTAAATAGTTTTAAATGTTTATTATCCCTTATTTTCCAATTTTTATGATTATACCATTACCTTGTCTATTACTTTAACTAGAGAATTTGAAGAATTTAAAATGTCAGAATTAAAGTTATGTCAAGGGGTGAGATGTTTAACCTTTATTGTGATGTTTTAAAAAAATTATTTTATTAAATAAATTTCAAAGAAATAATTCCAAAAAGATTTTTTAGTCCAACTCATAGTCCATCTGATTGTCCTAATATTAGGATCCTTTTGGTCAGACACTAAATTTAAGCTATAATTATAACCGAAAGGTTATATAACCGAAAGGGACACAAATTTTCATACAGTGCTGCCAACCAATCGCTCTTCAAATTAAAACTATTTCTATACCCTTAAGATTAAACCATTAATTTTGATTCAAAATAAATATAAAAATAATTATTTTAATTGAATTCTTTTCGACTAAAATAAAAGATTTAGATTAGTTTTATTCTTTTTTAAAAGGAAAGACAATTAATTTTAATAAAATACCATGGTAAATTAAATTAAATCTAAACTAAATCTAAACTAAATCTAAACTATTGGTCTAAAAATACTTAAATTTTAATTTTAGTTTAATTAAAGTTCACTCAAATGTCTGAGAATTTGTAATTTAGAATTCATTGAAATAAAATATAAAAATGAGCTCATCTTTCAAGTGCTTGTTTTGTGACACATATCTAAGAAATGAAAGAATTAGTCAATTGAGTCAATAGAATCATTGGGGTTATACTATAACCAGGGATGACAAATAGGGGGTACTACTCAAATACGAAAAATCGGTAAAATACTCCCTGGGATTTTGAAAACTTAACATTAGGTGCTTGGATAAACATTAAATCTGTCGAGGTTTTTAACTTCCAGGGTGGAATATACCCCCTGGAGATCGAGGTCTTTTGCCATCCCTGTTATAACTGAAATTTGTTTTCATTGATTACAAAACATGCTATAGAATCAGGATATTCAAATTTCTTGGTCATTTAAATCTCATTAAATTCAACTCAAATAATTTAAATATAATCTTAAAATAAAATAAGCAAGCCAATCGATTGGTTATATAACCAAGATGAAGTGAACTATTTTTGAATTATTAATTATAACTTAAAGTTTGAAGAATTGAAAGCAATCACTGCTATTATATATTGAGACAACTCTAAAGTTATGTAATGTTTGTAAAGCACTATATCTTAGAGTGCCTTAAAGTAATTCAAAAAAGAAATACATTATTTCGATGCATATCTTTTTCATAATAGGATTTTTCAAAATTAAAGCCCAAAAGGAAAAGTTCATAGAGTATTACCACTTGTCATAACATTTCATTTTCTTTTTTTTCTGAAGAATACGAGAAAGAATCAGACATTAATATGAATGATTGTATTGATATTATTGATTGATCATGGTGCTAGCAAAGTAGACAGTTAGGCAAAACCAAGATATATATAAAGTATTTCTTTATATTTTAATCGACTATAAATTATTTTTGATATGAATGAACGATATATTCTTTTATCTGAATATAAACATGCTAAATTATTCTTTTGATGTCATTTTTGGTTTCGAATGTTTGTTTGTGCGAATAGTTCTTGGTAATTCAATATATGGGATGTGAACCCGTTCACAGCTTTAATCAAAGGGTGTCATTCTTTAAGAATGAGTGAAAAGCTGTAAAACCAATACTAATAATGACAACACATTTCTAACATTTGTTGAGATATCGTGATATGTATTTCAATCCAATCATATATTTGTTGGCAGACATTGAATGAAAGATTAGTCTTTTCTTTACTCAAATGTTTTGCATTCCTTAAGAAATCTCAAAGGCTTTCAAAACAGAAATATAATTAGTTATTATGGCATATATTATATCTTATTATTATTACACTCTTTTGTCAAACAATTCATAACTGAAAAGAAAAATTGAAAATTTTAATGAGAATTTGCAGGCATTTATTCTAAGGTTAGAAATTAAATTAAGCTATCAACATTTTTAGTACAACCATTTTATATTTAATTTAATTCTTTATGAGAAATATTTAAAAAAAATTAAATGAGTTTTATATATTGGTTGAAGCTTATTGTTCTTGCTTCATTCTTTACATATTCTAAATTATATTTAAGTAGTTCTAAGCAGTAATGAAAATGTTTGAAGTTTCTAAGGGAGATATTTTGCTAGATCACATTTGTGGGTATAAGCATTCAATATTTACACAAAATATTTATCCATCAAAAGTTACTTTTCGTTCAATGAATTGGTTTTAATATTATTGCCTAAACTTCGCAAAAGATTGAATGCATCCCAAAACCATATTTCATCACATTCTCTCTCTCTCTCTCTCCCTCTCTCTCTCTCCCTCTCTCCCTCTCTCTC
>JAQIXI010002227.1:0-10881 GCA_034700165.1 Galumnidae sp. Gr-Ori-00277
TTTAAGGATTTTAAATAAATTGTCTTTCAATCAAAATAATTAAACGATTTATTGCACTTCCGATGCATTGATCACAAAATGATACACAATATGAGCCAAAATACCAGACATTCACTCAATTAAGTCAATCACTGTTTGTGTCATAAAACCATTTCATAGACTGTATTGTCTTATTGTCTTCATTGCATCCAAGAGTGAAGAGACAGTCAAACGGACATAAATATGAAATCGGATGTGAAGTATATTTAAAAATTGATGAATCAGTGAATCAAAGCGACAAACAAACAGTGATTGCATTCGTTGGAGTCATAGACAGTCATCAAAACAGTGATTAAAGCGATTCTCAAACAGAGCCACAAAACAACGCCCTTTCACTCAAAACCCGTACGCAAACGCATTGCCGCACATTTTACTCACAATTAATATCTCATAAAATTACCCAATTTGTGCCCACTATTTGATTCTTGTTTTAATCTACCATGGTTATTATATTATCTTTGATTATTATCATAATAATAAATAATAAATAATAAACTTTTATTATTTCTGATTTGTAAACAAAAAAAAATTATTATAAATATTTCTAATATAAAAGTTTAATCACTAGAAGTTCCCTCTTCTGTCCTTTTTTAAGGTATCGTTATCTTTGAATTCATTTTTGTTAGGGTTAGTGATTTTCAGTGACAGTTGAAATGAGTGGACTATAGGACAAGTATTGGCAAAAGCTTTACTTTTTTTTTGTAGTACTCGACTGACACCAACTGTTTCTCTACACTAATAACCACTTTTATAGCACTTCAGGTTTTTATCGGTTCGTAAACTTTTATTTGAAGCAATTCTTTAAAATCGTGGAAACGAAAACTTTTTTTTTGATAAACAGTTTATAACAAATGTATTGCAAATATGTTATCAACCGATAGACCGGAAACCAAATGAATCATTTCTTGTGAATCTTTTCCAACGTTTTGCTGATAAGAGTCTTATGGAATCTCTTATTACTTAACATTACTTTTCAACAAATTTCAAGTTTTTCAGTCTTGGATTCTAACAAAAGTTAAAAATTCAATTTAAAGCACATCTTCTAAGAGTTCATAAAATACTTATATTTAATCAAAAAATATTATTTCATCGCTTTTTAAACTATTTTTCAGTAGATTTTGAAAATTAAAAACTTTCCTAAACTTTAAGTGCAAACATTTCTCTCCAAATGAGTTCATCTAATAATTGAATAAATTATAAACTCTATTATGCGTTTAGTATTGCGATTAGTAATCACTAATTGCTTTAATTTTTTAATAAATTAACTCTAATTTTAGAACCATTTTATGATTAAATGATTTAATGATTAAATTTTATTCATTAATTGAAAGTTTGAGTACTTATTTGAATGCCTTCTGAAAAACACTTAATAATAATTTGAAATTTTATTTTCATTTTTAAGTCATTTTAAAACTATTTATATATAAAAAGTTTGAAATATTTTGAAATATTCAGTGAATTTCACAAAACATAGATTTTATTCCTCGTTATTTGTAATGAATTTCTCTGTAATTAACTCTTTCACTGTTTTTGGAGGAAAAATGACTTTCAATGAGTTTTCAATTCATTACAAATAAAATACACTTTCATTAAAAATATCCTCATTTTCTTATTTTTACAAATATTTTTCACTTTAAAACCACTATTTTTTTAAATTCTCTTTTTTATATAAAAATTTGAATTTTAGAGATTTTTTTTTTGATTAAAAATCCAATAAATTTTAAGCGACAGATAAAGATTACAAGTGAATAAACTTGGTTAAAAATTCTTATTTTTAATTCTAAATAAGATTCTATTGTATAAAATTATATATTTTTTTTGTGATAAATGTTTGCTTTTCTTTAATATATACTAATATATTATGTTTTTAAATATAAAATATTAATATAAAAACTGAATGGATTTAAATGTCAACAAAATATGTGACGGAATGTAAGATCAGTTCAAATTCCGCACCGAATCTCAAAATATTTTTTTTATTATTACAAAATGAACTGATTATTTTGCTCTAGATACTTTTTGAATACAAACTTTACTATAAACTAAATTAATGTTTGACATAAAACACAGTTTGTCTTTCATTTATAAAATAATTTTAAACTTTTATCGAAATAATTAAAATCTGATATAAATTTATGGAAACTAATTAATGAAACTTACCTTGGTGCTAATAAAATTAAAATAAATTATTCACAAATTTTAGAATAATGTCAAAGACGTTTGTATTTATTTCATTAAATTAATTATGAAATAAGTATAAGAATTCGAAATATGTCACTTGAGAATGACCATGATTAATTTTATCTATCAAAAAAAGTGTCATTCAACCACTTTGTCTAAGAATGACTAATCACTGATCGCTTGAATTTAATTATAAATATTTATAAAAATGAGTGAAATTTTAAATTATTTTAAATATAATAAATTAAACTTTAATTTTATTTTATTATCCTTTTGTATATTTTCCATTTGAATATTTGAGAAATTGAGCTAGTTTCTCTTAATTAAGGTTTTATAGTTAACAAACAAATAGACCTAGTATAAGCCAAAATAGGGCGACACTGGAAGCACACCCTTTAATCTGAAAATAAATAATTTGATTGGTTTAAGCTTACAATCAATAAAAGTTATATAAGAAAGAAAAAGATGAGAAAATGAGTGGCATTTCAAGAATAACCACTCAATGAATGATTACTTCCATTACTTTCCACTTTAATATTTGTATAAAAATTAATTTTAAACTCAATATTCAGACCCAAAACTTTTTTTTTGTGAACGAGTTTTCTGAGTCTTTTGAATATTAGTTAAAAAATAAATAAATAAAATTCAGTCAAACCTCTAGAAAGACGTTAAGTGGTTGAGTGATGGAAACTGTCTTTTATTACATTTATTATAAGTTTTAATGATTATTCAATATATTACTGATATTCTGTATCTCTAAAAACTTTTATCTCAAAGTCAATGGCTATTAAGAGATAGAAAATTTGGGAGATTTACAGCAATTTAGTTATTAATTTGCGTATCATTTAATGGCTATTTGGGTGAAAATAAATTATAATCATGTAAAAATATCCTGTTATGTTGTTTTGACTTAAATAATCAGTAAATGTTTTCAAAATTATATTCCATTTACTTGAGATTACTTTTATTTCTCTAATCATTTATTACATCTTTTTTTTGAAAAAAAAAGTTTTTTGTCTTCAGAGAAGTTTTGTATAAACACTCAAATAATTAACTATTAAACACAAACACATAAGAAATGAGAAAATACTCATTAAATATAACAGAGTTGAGACATGAGGTATGGTTAGAATATGGATATGGATATGGATATGCTTTCCCTCTTCACATATAAAAATACATAGAATGTATAGAATATTAATATTATAATAAGAAAATATGAAAACGAGTGGTTTTGTGCAGAAAAGAGCATCTCATATGGAACATCCCAGCTTTCATATGGTTTAGCATAAAAGGGCCAAAACAAACACAAAACCAGTTATTTTGCACCAAAACTTTTATTTAAGTGAATCTTTTATTTTATAATTAAAATTGAAAATAAAGTTCAAATTAAAATTATTTAAATTGAATTCGTAATTGATCTAACTACTTTTTTTTAAAAAAAAGTTGTATTTTCATTTCAGTAACACTGAATTATAGTATTTTTCTGGACTTAAATTATTTGTTTGTCATTTATAGTTTTCTAGATACAAATGACTCAAAAGTCCAACTTTGACCCCTAATTCTCAATATTTTTGGAAATTTAAGACATCATAAATCTTCTAATTTATTCAGAAATCGAATAAAATAGAGTTCATTTTGATCTGGGATATAGCACATGACAGGCTCGAAATGGTCTGATCCCCTTTCAATAAAAAATTAAACTTTATATATATTTTCTTTCTTAGAATTGTTATGGTAAAAAATACAATAAAAAGGTTTAAAATAAGCATGCCTCTTTTTATAAGCACCAAGATTATTTGAACTCAACATAATTAAAAAAATTTGACTGAAGTATTGGTAAATACTTTAAAGATAACACAAAAATCAATTTCATAAACTTTGAATAAATTAAAATTTTAAACGACTATAACTTTTGATTTAAATTATTTTATGTCAAATTATTTATTCCTAGAAATTGACTTGCTCAAATTAATAGTAACGCTATCATAGCATCTTTTTATTTTGCCTCAACAATATCTGAAAGTGTCTCTCATGAGTCATGGCTTTTATATTTTATTATAACTTATTTAATAATTTAATGTTAAATAACTACGAGTTTAAATTATATAATTTAATTATAATTTAATGATAATTTACCATGTCTAATTTTGTCTCATACTTTAACTTAAACTAAAAGTATCGGTTTAATACCTGTTAATAGATTTTTAAGGAAAAAAATTAATTCACTTAAAAATAACATATTTTCACTAAAATTTATAAAATAATCACAGAATATACGTACATTTGTATATAACTGTTACGTTAAACAATCTTGATCATATTATGAACCTATAATAATGAAAAGAATGTCGAAGAATACCATTTAATTTCCGTTTAGTTAAAACAAAATTATTTTTCCATTAAATGAAAAACTAATAAAATAATTTCAAAAAGAATTCAAAAATATTTAAATTCGATAAGAATCGGACCGAAAGTCAATATCGTGATTATGCACAGCATATAAAAGTTCAAATACAGAGCACATACACTACCAGTGCATCGGTTATCCTAATTTCACATAATTGATAGTTGAGATATTTATTGTGACAAAATCTAATTGAAAATTAAAAACAAATTTATAAATAAGTTGATTGTATCCGGAATTTATCAGTGATTGAGTGAGTCATGTGTGCTGTCAAAAGACCATCTCATCGATAATAATCTCACACATGTTTAGCACTGGTCTATGCACTGCTCATCGATCAATATTTGGTGAAAATTGAAGAATTATAGTTCTTAGTTGAGATACAATTATTTAATCATATCTTAAATATAACTCAATCAGTCTATAAATGCATTCACGCAAACAAATCATTTGATCCAGATACATTAAGATTAATGGATGATCAACACCTTTCATACAAATATGAATATAAAAAACTTTTTATAGAATATTTAAAATATACTTTAAATTATTGTAATAACAGTTAAAGTCACTCACAAAAAATGAATATTATCTTGATAAAAAATTTAGTCAATGGAAGGTAAATGTATTTGGAATTGGGGTAAGTAAGCAGTGAATAGCCCTGAAAATTATAAGTAAGATATGATTAAATTCTTAATAAATAAAAGATTATGGATTTCGTTGAGTTTAAGATCAAATTCGAAGTTTATTAGAATAGTATCAGTCAATCGGCAAAACAAACACTGAATTTGTTGTCCTCTACGACACTCTAAGACGCCTTCAGAAATTGATATATCAGTCAATAACCAGAATAGTTTAGAATAATTTAGAGAAAATATATTACAGATTAGAACAACATTAGGTTTTTGGATCCAATCTCTCAGTAGTTTAGTAGTGGTCTTATGTTTGGAGTTGTGTACATCACTCGAGTGTTCGCAGTCTCAACAGTTTTTATAGATTTAATACCGAAGAATATCTTTCAATAATATATCCATCATTTTATGAAATGTGTTCTCAAATAAATGAAAACTTTTTATAATAGTTTGTGATTTTAATAAAAAGTTATTTACTTTTAAAAGAGTTTTTAAAAAATAATTCAGTGATTGAGTTAAACGACTCAAATGGATATCTCTCAAAGCTTTAAGAACAGGACAATGGAGTCCTCTGTCATAATGTCCGGATCGGTTATGGACTCTTCTGTTACCCGAAGGAGTAATGCCGTTATCGAGAGGAGTAGAAAAATGTCCGGATCTTTCATTCACGACAGTATCAACAGTAGTGTTGATTTTCCCGCTTATATTCCGTGGCAGACATTGTCTTCTGATCTCTCAGACAGACTTAGGTCAGAGTCATTTAAATTAAACATTTATTAAAATAACTTTCAAATCCAGACAGGGATCAGTCAGAATCAATCGAAGGTAAATTTAGATGATATACTTTACCATTAAATTATAAATTATTGATAAATTGTCAGTAATATTGTCGAGTGGGCCACCATTAAAGAGGAAAATGAAAGAACTCCACTTTTCGAGCAATTGGCTCGGGGTAAACATGAAATACCCAGTTCAGATGATAGCAGTGGCTCAGAATACAGCAAAAAAGGAGTGACTGATGCCTTAAGAGGAGGTCAGAATAATTTTATTTATTAAAGAATTGATTCCTTACTTTTGATAAAAAAATTTTAAATTATATATAAATCAAAAAATGAAATATTTTTGAGGATTTTATTGAATTTTTAATCCGAGTTATCGTCGGAATCAATGAATTCCTTTTCCGTTTTGTCGATTTGTGAATTAGTTATGTTCTTGGTTGTCATCGATTGGTCATGTTCTTCAATAGCGAGAAGGGCTGCCCTTTCAAGTATTTCTAAATCCAAATCGACATCTCTTTTGTTAATTTGAATTGTCTGTAGAGCAGTGGCCAACAATTTAAAAGTGTTTGGCTTAACATATTGTAGCCAGATACAATAATCAGTAATGAAAATATCATTCATTAGATATCTTCCGTCTCCACTTTCATTAAACATTTTGTGAATATCGAGAAAACATTTCAGAATAAAGTTTTGTCCAAATTTTAAAATCAGAATCACGTCCTCTAAAACTTTAAGCGATAGATTCCAATCCCTATAAAGAGGATAACAAAGAGATCTTCTGATAGATGCCATCACTACATCTTTGAGAGATGAATACGAATCAAACCACGAAAGAGTTGCGCTTAGTTTGCATATCGTCCAAACGGACTCCACA
The DNA here is from genome assembly GCA_034700165.1 of Galumnidae sp. Gr-Ori-00277. NCBI lineage: Eukaryota > Metazoa > Arthropoda > Arachnida > Sarcoptiformes > Galumnidae > Galumnidae sp. Gr-Ori-00277. Next base: position 6,913 of record JAQIXI010002227.1, read on the forward strand.
TTAGTCTCACATTCATTTACTCTCATATCGTAGGCATAACCGAAGAGAATGTCAATCATTGATAGCAAAAGTTTCCTTTTAGTTGTTTTATCAAAAATATATTCTTTTTTCGGCAGATTTTTGAGTCGAAATCTTTGTTCGTCACTAAATTCATAAGTTTTCTCAAATTCATTATCAAAAACTTTAAACGAAATGATATTAGAAATGATGTCTTTTTGGTCGAACATATCAGACAAATAGTGGTCATCACTGAAATCATTTTTCTCTGTTTGGAGCCTCTCTTCTCTTCTTTGAGTACAGTTTTTATGTTCCGGATCTTTAATATCAATTAAACCATTAAATTCTTCAGTAATTCTGGCAATTATTCCTGAATACTGTTCTGCAAATCCATATTTTTGACCAAACAATGACTGTTCGTCACTTTCATGACGAAGGTTTTGGTCAAAATACCAGTCGAAGTCTTCATCTATTGATTCTAAAGTTGTCTCTTCATTATTAAGCTGTTCGTCAATCACTTCAATTAAAGGCTTTTTATTTATTTGTTTATTATTTGATAATAATTTAGTTAATAAATCGAGTCCTTCAAAGTGTTGGCCGACAATAAATTTAGAGACTTTTATGAGAAAAGTGCCGCTCAAAGAGTCGTATTCAGTCGATTCTTCGCTTTCAATAACTTTTGAGGGAAGACTTAATCTAAAGTTAATGTAAAGAAAATTATAGTTCGAATTTGAATGAAATCTTACCTCAAATAATAAGGTTTAGAGAAGAATCTAAAATCTTGTTCGTCGACATATATTTCAGTTTCGGAAATTCTGGCGTTCGGGGCTTTTATTTTTATATATAAATGAGAGCTGTCCTGAGTTATGCTGAATATAGGGGTTAACATCTCTTTTCATCGAAACTTAATAATTAAACTGAAAATTAAATAAAATTTCATTAAAATTTAAACAAAAAATACGAAAATTCTTTAAATCAGTTATAACTCAATTTCGATAATTAACTAAATTGAATTGAGCAGGGTCGAGTTGGCAAGTGGGTGCCTTTTTGTTAGTTAACGCTGCCTTAGGGGCCGGTGTTCTAAACTATCCGGTGGCGTACGACAGATTGGGAGGTCTAACCACTTCAACAATTGTTCAATTGGTTTGTCGTCAATGATTTGTTTTTAAAATATGGTTAAAATGGTTCATTTTTAAAAAACGATAGGTCATTATCGCAATGTTGGCCACTACCATGCTAATTCTCATTTACTGTTCTGACATTAACAATGACAGCACATATCACGACGTATTGCTATCGATGTGCGGTAAAAGAGCCCAACAGTTGGCGGCCGCCTCTATAATGTGTACCTGTTTTGGCATAAATGTGACCTTTCTCATTATCATTGGCGATCAATACGACAGAAGTAAATGATTTGTTTAAAATATTAAATTCTAAAGTGGTTTCAATTGTATAGTATTCGCCACTTATGTCGGCTCCAAATTCTGTCACATTTGGTATTTGAATCGGAATTTTACAATTTCTATAACAGCAGTCGTTTGCATTTGGACGATGTGCTACTTTAAACGACTTGACTTTCTGAAATACGCCAGGTCTGTTCATGCATCTAATCTTTCTTAATATCTTATTTATATTAGTTTTATCGCAATTAATGTTATTTTTTCAATAAAATATAGTCTCAAAAATAGAGAATTTAATTAAAGTTTCAAAACATAATTTAAATAATGTGTTAACCATTAATCTATTCTTTGTCTGACAGTACTCTCGGAGTATTTGCAATGCTTTACGTCGTTTTTCTTAATATTTATGAATATTATGTTTTGGAAGTAAACCCGGGTCCTATCAAAACCAGGTAATATATTGAAAAACTGGAGTAAACAAGGAATAAATAATATTTATAATTGCAATTTAGTCCGAATAGTGTTCTCAGTTTATTAGCGGCTCTTCCAGTGGTCTGTTTTGCATATCAGGTAAAATATTAATCAATAGTTAATAAAATTAAGAATAATTTTCAATATTAGACGCATGAAATAGTTGTGCCAATATATGCCTGTATGTCTGAAAGAAAGCTCAGGTCATTTTCAAAATCTACAGCTTTGGCTCTGGTTCTACTTTTCCTTCTTTATTGTATGTCCGGAACTTTTGGATACTTGACTTTCGGTTCAATAGTTTCGGCGGATATTATGGTAATTGAGTTCATTTTAAAATTAAATATTAAACCCTTTGATATTATCAGCAAATGTTTGACGCCAGGGATCCAATAGTGGCCGCAGGTATTCATCAAAATTTATTAAATAAAATAAAATAAATAATATTCTAATAATTAAAAGGAATTTTCGCTTTAATTGTTAAAATGATTACAACTTATGCACCGCTAATGTTCTGTGGGAGGTATGAAAAATCAATTTATTATGAAATTAAATGAACTTTATATTAGAGGAGCTCTGGACGGACTCTACGCTGAATTCAGTAAACTTTCGACCGAAGAATTTATTGGCGGAGAGTTTAAGAGAAGAATAATTATAACTACAGTTTGGAATGCAGTCGTACTCATCTTATCAATCGTAACGCCTAACATAACCATTGCTATCGAACTTCTGGGTGAGTGTCAAATGGGTGTCAAATGGGTGTCACACCATTTAATTCATAAACATTTGTAAACTTTCGACAATCAAATATTTATTCAATTTATCGCTTATTTATGATTTGTTTAGCAGTTATTCAATGATTTTTACAGAAATTATTTTATTTATAGAATTAGTTTTTTTTTAATTAAATTGTATTTCCTTTTTGTCAGCAATAAATTGTTTTGAAGTTTAGTGGGTTAGTTACGAAAGTAATCAGAATCATATCATTTTGGGTAAACTAAAAGTGGAATCTTTAGAGTATATTCTTATCAAAAGTCAAAAGTAGAACCAAAGAGAGGCCTCAAACCTATCAATTAATTAAGAACTAAGTTTAGAATCAAATTTTGAGTTCAACACAATTTTGGTTTTCTCGTCATTTTTAAAATCCTATTAAAACTTTCCTCTTATTCTGAACTTCAATCTATTATATAAACACAAAATAATTAAACTAAATAACTATAAATCATTGATTAATCATTAATTCTTTTTCTAAAAAATTGTTTGTTTGCACTCATTTGTCAAAAATTCAAACAAATGACAATTTAGGTTCATTGGCATCTTGCAACGTTTTTGTATTCCCGGGTCTTTGTATGGTTGCTTTGGCCAAACGAATGCATCGTTTGGGGGATTCCGTCCTATTTTGCAAATTTTTGTTTACGTACGGACTTATTGTAATAATGACCGGAGCCTTCATTTTCATTATAGTCATCGTTCAGGTCATTAATGATCTGCTTTACGCCGAAGGAGAGGCACTTCTTTGCACTTAATTTTTTGTTTTCATAATTTTCTGAATCTCTTTTGAGATAATACTTTAATATATTTTTTCATTTCAATTACTAATCAAAGTATAAATATTTTGATTAATTTTGGGTGAAATTCATTATTTAATTTTATTATAAAACCATTATTTGAATGAATGTCGAAATAAAATACAATAAAATTAATAAAAATTAAAGAATTAATATTTGGGACTCAATTCTAATTGATTTTAACAGAAATTAATTCCATATAAAATGTGAATCAAAATTCTAAATGAAGTATACGATCTAGGTCAATTTTATTGAATCTTTTATTTTAATCAAGCTAATTGTTTTAAGATTTTAAAATCCTAGTGTAACAAAAATAATATAAAAAAGCTTTATATAGTGGTAAATTTGTAACAAGAACAATTTAAATATTACCTAAACCTAAAAGTTATATTTTGAAAGTTATCCAACAAATTCTAATCCAAATTAGAATCTAATGTCTTATGATTTGGCTTTTATTTTAACTTCGAATCGGAATAAAAATACTTTTTAAATACCTTCCACTTTCTATTCCTATATATCATTATCAAGTTCAATTA
>JAQIXI010002228.1:0-10880 GCA_034700165.1 Galumnidae sp. Gr-Ori-00277
TGGATAATAAGTGAAACTTAAAGAGAATATCAAAGAATATCAAACATTTGTTTAAAAACTCAAAACTATTTCTATTTTTAGTAATATTTATCATAAAATTTATTACAAAAACTATTGTCTTATTATTAATGAATAAAAAATTGTTTTCATTTAATTCTATTATAAAATAAATGAAATGATTTATGAAATAATTATTATTTAAATCAATTGATTGCTTTTCTAGTTTTAAACCTATTCCTGTACTCATAAATAGCATATTCAGGGTTAGGCGCTATTATAGGTATAGTTAACGGAAAAAAACTAAATTTACATTAATTTTGAATAAATAGTTTTATTTGAACTAAACTAAACTTTGGTTTATTGACTTTGAATTCATGGGAAGTAAACCATTGTATTAACTAATGAATAGAAATAATTTGACTCTGATCTCGGATTAAGTTAATACTATCGGTTCCCAATTGTTTCTCTAATCTTCATTAAAACAAATCACTTATTAAAATATATCAGAGTTTAGAAAATCAATTATTAAATAATTCTTTTGATTTGTTTTTCAATGAATAAAATTTTATAGATTTTATAAATGAATCGAAAAAATAACTAAACTTTATATAAATCTTTGGCTTTAATTAACTTCAAGACATAAATCGTTATATTTTCTCAAATATATTCGGAAACTTTGTTTTTGAGTATTAAGTGTGTGTTTCCTGAATATCCCATTCACTCGAAGAGGTCGAAGAAGTGGTGGAAGTATTCGACGGCTTTTCACTTTTATTTAATGTTGTTTTCGTATCAGCAGTTGAAGACTTTAACCAATTTATGCATTTATACGAACCATAAAGTAAAACAATGATTCCGATAATAGACACCACAATTAAAATTATCCAAAAAAATAAATCCATTTTTAGGAATTCAAAGAACTGTTTCAACAGTTTTACTGTCAATTCAAGAAAAAATCGTTTAAAACTTTAACTTATTTTAAGTGAATTGATTTTAAAGTGAATGAATAGAAAGAAAGAGCGAGGGGAGAGAGGGAGAGGGAGAGAGAGAGAGAGAGAGAGAGAGAGAGAGAGAGAGAGAGACAGAGAGAGAGACAGATTTAATAATAAAAAACTTTTTGTGAAAAAAATAATTTAATCATTTATTTGAAACTAAAAATTATAAATAATTTTAGAGTCAAACCAAAGATTGTATTTATATGAATGAAGTGATGACTTTTGAGCCAAAAAACAATTAATGCCAAAATTGATCGCATAATTGCATTCAATGTTTGCGATTTTGTCTAAATTGAAAAAATGTTCCTATAATTCAAAAGATGTTTACGTCTATCGTCGTTATGTCAATGTCTTGATTTGTGGTCGTCTCAGTTCGTGTGTTTGTATTAAACTCTTTGTTGGGTGAGTTTGTCTCCAACTCTTCTAAAACATCAGATTTTGTAGTCATTTCATTGGAAGGGATGAGTGTTGTGGTCTGAGGCGCTGATTCCTCTTTATCTGTTGATTGAGTGGTAGCTTCAGAGCTGATACTTGATAGCTTATTAATTGCTGTCGAGGAACTGCTCTCTTCAATGAGTTTAGTGTTTACATCTGGAGACTGTGTTGGGACTGTTTCGGCCACACTTACAGTTGTGGCATATTCTTTGGTTTCGACAGCTTTTGAAGGAAATTCATTCAATATTTGAGTCGTTGTCTCCTCTTTTGACTTTTCGGCCAAAATAGTGGTTTTTTCTTCACTCAGAGATGTCGTCAATTCCTCTGATTTTATAATTTCAGTTATATTGGATTCGGTATCGGAAGTGTTTGTCAGTAAAGTGTTATTTATTTCATAAGAAGTTGTGATTCCTTCGCTATTTTTCATAGTCGTATCAATTTTTTCTGGTAATTGTGTTGTCTCACCATTAGTTACCGATAACTCATCTGATTTGACAATAGTTGGATCAAATGGGGTCACTTCAATGGATGGCACTTTACTGGACTCTGAAGGAACATTAGTTTCATTTGGTTTTTCCTCATTCTTTACTTCTTCTGTCGTAGTTGTAGTCTCTAACAATTCAGAAGAAGTCGTCGTTACCTCTGAGACTGGGGTTTGAGTGGAGGCAAAGGTTTGTGTTGTCAACTCTTCAATTGCTATTTCATGAATGGAATCATTTTTATGTTCTCCGGATTTAATTATTTCATTTGTATTAACGATTACTTCAGTTTTGTTGGGCTCTACTTCAGAGCTGACAAATTTAGAAGTAGTCGTCTCTGAAATAACAGATTCTGAAGAAAGAGTTGGTTCAGTTGATCCCATATTTTCTTTTGTTTCTATTTTTGAAGAAATTTCATTCAATTGAGTCGTTGTTTCCATGTTTTCTATTAATTTTGTGGTCATATTTAGGATATTATCTTCAAATTGTGTGGTAATCTTCTCTGTAACAACTTCCTCTTCAGAGGATGTATTACTTTGTTTTGTAATATCCATTTCTGAAGGAAGTGTTGTTTCAGTGATTAAAGTAATTGAATCTGGATTTGTTTTTAATTCAGAATCGATTTTTGTAGTCATTTCGTATTTAGTGGTCACGACTTCAGGTATTTCAGTATTTTGTTGTGTTTGAACCACAAGTGGTGGTTCTCCAGGAGATTCTGTTATTATATTTGGTATTTCTGTGTTTGTTGTCTGCGGTTCTATTGTTGGGATTTCTGTATTGAGTGCTTCAGTTCCTAACTTTTGTGGCGGACTTTCAGTTATTTCTGTCTTTTCTGATGATATTTCAGATTTTGAAGTATTTTCATCCAAGGCTACAGTCGACGATTCTGTTGGTATATTTACCTCCTTTTGATCGCTTTCTTTAGTCAAAGTCGTTGTTTCAGAACTAATTGTTGTTAATATTGTTTGAGAAGGAATTCCTTTGGTTTCAGTAGAAGTTTCATCGATGGAAACTGTGGTTTCAAATTTTGGGGAATTCGTTGAATAATGAGTTGTTGTCTCTAAAATTTCTTTCGGTATATTAGTTGTCGAGTATTCAGTGGATGTACTGCTCTTTTCTTGTGATTGTGTTGTGGTTATTTCATCAATTGTATCGTTTTTCGATTTTGTAGTCGAAGTCTCTGTCGTTTGAGATTCAAATGTTGTTAAAAGGGTTGTCTGTTCTCTTTCTGTGGGCGAAGAAGTTATGGAAGAAAGAGTCGTCAATATAGGACTCGTTTTTGGTTCTGAAGTTGTTGTTAAAGTGGTAGTAGTTTTGAGATCTGATGGTATGATTGTAGTCAAAGGGGTTGACGTTTTTGAAGAAATTGTTGTTATGAAAGGAACAGAACTTGTAGTGGTAGTAATGGGTGGTAAATGAGTAGTAGTAGTTGATGGAGTGGCAGATAAAGTGGTCGAATGAGTAGTAGTAGTTGTAGGCAATGGTGTTGTAGTGATTGATTGAGGGGTGCTTTTAGTGAATAGAGTGGTCAGAATGGGAATGACTGTACTCTTCACTGTAACACTCGTCGGAATATTTTCTAAATAAAAAACAATAAATTAAAGGTCTATAAAATAAAAAATAGTCGCACCGGGAGGGCAGTGATCATATCGAGGACAACATTCTCCCACTAAGTATTCGGGTTCACAATCGAAACGAAACTTGCAGTCTGCGAGTGAACAGGTGATAGAACTACCTTGGCAATAACATGAATAACAAGGACTCTCGGCATTAGGTATACGATCGCCGTCTCCGTAATAATTGCCGTTATGTTCACAACCTTTAAGACATACATTCATTGATCGATAAAAATTGAATTTCTTGTGAATACTAACCGCACTGGTATTGTGGACAACACTCTCCGGCTCTTCTGATAGCTTTGCATCCCGTCTTGACTTCACATTCTCTCAGCACACATGAAAAACCGGGAGGTCTGCACTTACATGACTCGCACGGGTCGTCAGTTGGAATCGGATCTCCATCTTTATAGACGATATGGTCGACAGTACACGCTTTCGGAGAACAGACATTCAATTATTTATTGAATTATAGGTTCGAAATAAATTTAATGTTATTTAAAATCAAGACTACAATTATGTTAAATGTTTTATAAATGAACAATATATGATTAAAGCTTACCTGTCTCATTTGCAATGTAAGAAAAAGCTCGTCTGTATCTCAAGGGAACTGCACCTAAAATAATGATAAGAATAAACCAATAATTTATTTTTAAAATCTGTTCCAAAAAAATGTTTACATAAAAAGATTTCAAATGAATTTATTTAGTTATCAAATGTTAATAAAATTATTTATGAAAATGAATTGAGAACTCATTTAATAAAAGATTATATCAAAGAAAAACTTTTAGCTAAAACTGGTGTCAGAGATAATTCGATTTAATGCCAGATTGAGAGCAGTTGTGCCCAAAACTTGTTAAGTCTTAGCTATTGTTTTCATTTTATATAATATAAACTTTTAGAACAATTGGCTTATAATCAGTGATTACTCTATTAAATGGTCGGAAAATTTGTTAAATTCAAAGCTTTATAAACGAGACTTTTATTTATTCCTTTTCAGTCATATATAAAATATTCTTAGTTTTTCTATAATGTAAAGAGAGGAGGCATTTGATCCAACCATTTGGGTCTTACAATCTTAACTCAATCGACCCAATATTCTTATTATTTGATTCATATTTATAGTTAAAAGTTAAGTAAAAATTTAATATTTGTTTATTATTATTATATTATTATTTTTATTATTAGTATGGTCATTTTGAATTAAATTATACTCAAGAGAAAAAGTAGGGGAGAATAGAGTAGTGACGTGAGTGACAATCAATTTATTTAGTGGTTTAGTCGCCAAAACAACAACATTTGGCAAACAAACGGTTCATAATTTATAAATTAGAGAATAGAATGAAATGGGACTCCAAACAAAGGACAGGTATCCGACCAAATGATTCATTGATTGCGATATTTGAGATAAGAGCAGATGTTATGAGTCATACAATATTAAAATGTCTAAGAATAACATTTTTTGTGAGCCTTGAATTGAATATTAGGTAAAAATAGTTTTCGTTTTGTATTCATCAGTTTTTGATGTAATTTAAGGAAAATTGTGTCCATTATATGAAAACATGAAATTTTTAGAAAATGCATTTTATTACAAATAAAAAAACGGATTTTTCAGCGCTTATTCATACCATGAAATTTACAGAATTAACTGCAATAGTTATTAAAATAATAACTTATTAATACAGTCAAGAATCGATAATATTAACCTAACCTGGGATCAGGTTTTACTTAATACAATCGGTTAGTTAATATAATCGATGAAACAATAGTTTTTTTTCTGTTTTAAAAAGCTTTTAGTGTATGTATTCAGTAAATTTTGATTATTCAGATGAATTAGATTTGTTTAATAATTTCTTTTTTAATTTTAATTAAAGATTATTAAATGTTTTGTTGCAAAGAATTGATACAATCAGTAGTTTAAAATGAGTTTATAAACTATTAATTAGTATACGTTTTTCTCATTTGATTAATATCTATGATATCCATAATAAATAGAATTTATAATCAATTCGACTCTCAATTCAATCAACGAGTGATAAGAAGTAATAGTTGTTGAGTTGATTCAGAACATATTGAGTCTCGTAAATCACTTTCAGGATCTGATAGATTTGTAGACTATTTCAAAGGGTTGCGATTTTTTAAAGCAATTTTCGTAACATTTGTCACAAGTTTTAAGTAGAGCTCCAAATCGGACCTGACCTGAGCTCAAAAATACCTGACTCGGACCTGACCTAATCTGGTATAGACAAAATACCTGAATTTTTAAGACTTTTGAAGCTCCAGTTTTAAAGAATAGTATAATTGATAGAAATAATTCTTTAGTTAATATTATTAGTTATTTATGAATACCGGGATATGGATCAATATTATGGTTGTTAATACAATTGGTTATTTTGCTTATTAATTTACTGTTGGGATTTATCATTACTTAATAGTAATGGTTAGTTAATACTATCGACTTTCAACTGTAATAACTTAAAATTATTTTCTATTCCGTATCTAATTTATGTCAACTTCTAAAACAATATCCCAATGATAGTAGATTACAAAATCTAGCATGATAGTCTTAAATGAAAGTGAAAATATATAATTATAGAAAAATTATAATTTTTAAAATTTGAAAACTTTTATATTAATTAAAAAATTATTTGCAATTGATTGCAGACATAAGTTATACATCAAAATAGATATAAAATAATAATAATAATAATAATAATTATAATTTGAAACTTACGTGCAGTCAATGAGAAAACAATGAAAAACAGCGATAAAATACAATAAAGTTTTCTCATCTCTTTTCTTAAGAAATTCTAAATATGAAAATAAAAGGAAACAAAATTAGAATTCAATTAAGATTTGTTTGGTATATGTCTTGTCTGAAGTTTAAGGCTCTGTTCTCAAGGTATCAATTAATAAAATGATAAATACACAAAATTGGAAAGGACTCTCTCTCTCTCTCTCTCTCTCTCTCTCTCTCTCTCTCTCTCTCTCTACCCTTTCTCTCTTATTTGATATATAATTAGTTGGAAATAACAGCTATAATCGGACGTGAATTGAATTAATGATTACTTTTATAACTATTGGTTTCCTTCTATTCTATTCTATTTCTTGTGTCACAAATTTTCAGTAATTGATTAGAAATAGTAATCAATGATTACTTTCTCTATTCAATCATTGATTACTTTCTCTATTGGTTTATGACTTACCTTTAAAAGGATGAAAACAAAGATTTTACTGGAGATTATTCACACAAAAATTATAAAACATTAAATGAAAACTTTTTTTTAAATAATCCGAATTTGTTTAGAAAAGAAGACACACTTTTCACTTATTTATTGATATAATTTGATTAGAGATTTACTTCTATTGTAGTTAAACATCCGGTAAAACACATAATAAAAGTCTTTTATTCCAAAGTCTACTAAAAATAATAAACATTTATAATATAAATAAGTTGACTGTCATTTGAAAAGAAATGCTTTAATGGAGAGATTTCGGACTTTAATATATTAATAAAAATCTTTTTAATATTAAAACTAATAGTATTTTAACCGAAAAGCGATTAAAGCGAACGGCGAAAGAGAAATGTTTTCTTTCACTCTATCTATGGTTTTGGAGCTCACCTGCACTTCAGTGCACTTCAGCGGCTATTTCTCCCAGTTTTACCTGTGAGTGAAGATCAGAGGACCAGTTGATTGCCCTTCACTTCGTTTCTCATCTTTGCACTGCTTAAAAACCTGCTGAAACTCCTCCCCGAAGGCATTTTCACTAATCTATTGAAATAATGTTCAGAACTGAGAGAACTTCAATTCAAAAACTTTTACTTTTATTCTTCGCTTCAAGTTTTCAATTGTTGCTAATTTATATCCAGGTTTGCATCCAATTCTAGTTATTGAAGTTTTTTTAACTTAAGAGAATATATGTGATGTGTTCCTGACCTCTCACTGTTCATAAACCTATTTCTCTTTGAAATCAAGGGTAGAGAGAGTCTGGAGATGTTTCGAAGTGAAGAACTATTTCTGAATCTCTCGTCTCCGGTCTCTCAAAGTTTACGATAGTTTTTTAAACTCAAATTTATTGGATTTTAGGGAAAATTTGACGTTAATGTAAACTAATGTAAAGTCATGTAAAGTATAGAAAATAAAATTATAAATAAAACTTTTTTGAGTCACTTTTTATTACACTTTTCTTCTTTGGAAAGTCAGTCGATGTTAGAGAGAAGAGGAAAAAGAGTCCTCTAATTATTTTTTAGAAACCAATCGACAAATTGTTTATTGAAATATAATTATATTTCAAATCGTTATAACATTTTCGGCGAAATTCACAGAAACGGATTCACAGGAATTCATTTGAAAAGGAATTTTAATTTGATTTTTACTTTTAATTTCAATCGAAAGAACTATTCAGTCATTTAATTAAATGAATGGTTTGTTATTTATTATTAATCAAAACACGAAAATCCTTTTAAACTGAAACTGAAGGACGAATACCCTATCGGTGATAAAAAGGTGAATTTCTTGATAAGCAAATAGTTTATATTTTTAAGGAAATTATCATTTACTCCATTTATTCATTGGTATAAAAGGCCCAAAGCATAAGTGCATAAGAGTTTCACTGAAATCATATAAATATCGGAACTTTTCATTTGATTTCTAAACATAAAATTATTGTCGAATGCATTGAAATTCTAAGTTAGGGCTCAAAATAAATATAATTTTCTTAAAATTATTAACAATAATATATTTGCGAGACTTTAATGTAAATGAATGTAAATAACATATCCTTTCTATAACTTTATTCAAGTTTTTTAGTCGACTCGAAAAAAATTCAATCCAATGATTATTATTTAACTAATGCTTTAAGTCGTCGTTTGGAGGGACTGTTGACCCTTTCAATTGAAGAGTGAGAGAAAAAGGAAATATTCTTCACTCTCAGGTCAGACACTTTGGAATTTTCAGAGTCAAGATTCAAATAAACGATAAAAAACAAAATAAAAAAACTATAATAAAATGAAATTATCTGAGAAAAAGTCAGAAAAGAAGTTCCCTTTGAGTTCACAGACTAATGCTTTTTAATGTAATAATATTAACAATCGATGGATTGAAGAGGACTTTCACTCAAAAAGGCTTTTCAGTCGAGTTTAAGGATTATTATTTAGTGGATCCAATCGTTACCACTTTAAAGGAGAGCATTGATAATCCAGATTTACAGTAACATGAATTACATAACAAAAACAGGTTTTTATCATTTTTTATATTAAATTACTGTCAAAATAGTTGTCATTAAATTATTTGCTTTTACTTCACTCTTTTCAACCAATTTTTTCTCATATTTTACTTTCGATTTCATATTTTCTTTGAAAATTAAATGAATTAAGTTTTAGTAAACCTTATATTTATTTATTAATTTTATATTAAAAACAATTAGTAATAGAAATAAACAATAATATTATCAATAAATAAGTTATGGATTAGAAAATTGTTGGCAGTCTATGAATCAATTGATTTGATTTCATAGAAGTTTTAAAAAATGTTTGATTTAATTGATATGTATTTGTTTGGCTCTATTGATGATTTGGTTGAGGTCTATCCTTTCAGGAAAATTTTGCAATAACTTCATGTTTGTTGCGAAGTCACCGTTCATTAAGTCGTCCCGAAGAAGGCTTGGAAGTAACGATAGGTAAACATTAGAACATTATTAGTATTATTAGTGATAAGTTGTGAAATCAATTGAGCCAATACTCAATACTTACCAAATCATTGCACAACAGGTCTGAAGAAGAAAATTAAATCGCTTTTCGTCGGCAAACAGGAAATCCCAGAGACGTAAAACATCTGACATTAGAGTACAAACACTTTAGAATTGTTTGGTTTGAGGTAAAAGTAAATAAATAATACCTGGCAGTGGAAACTCCTGCGATAACAGAAGAGTTATCCAACGGAATGCATAGAAGTGCGGTTTTATTGCCTGAATTAAAGTTATTCGATGACACACATCATTGTCTTCTTTAGATAAAATGTTTGTCAGACGAGTCATTAAACTGACGATACCTGCAAATGATCCCATCATTTGTTTAAAAATTCAATGAATTCTTTATAATTTATTTTAATTTTATTTATAGTTTTAATAGAAATTTGATTTTAACAGAAATATTTGTGATTCAAATACTGTTATTGAAAGTAAAATTTGATGAAAAAAAAAGAATAGAATAGAACTAAATATTTAAGAAAAAGTATTTAATAATTTATTAATTTATAAGAATTTTAATTAAGTTTTTGCTTTTCAACAAATAATTGAAAGACAAACAATAGAAATGATATTCTCTGGCACTGAGTCTATTTCAAAGTCAATTGACTTCAAACAAGTCTTCAAAGTGAGCCTTCATTTCATTAAACTCTCAAAATTATAAATAAAAATAAATTATTTTTCATTTTATTATTTTTAGTTCTAATCAAAAACAAGAGTTAATGAAAGGAAAGATATAATGAATTTTATATTTTCATTACATTTACCAAATAAAGTATATATAATATTATATTTATATTTTGCAAATCTTCTTTGCAAAAACTAAAATATGACACTTTTCGGAAAAACCCCATATTTGGAAGTCTTAAGAAATATGGGGTCACAAAGTCTAATAGGAAAAACGACAGTAAAATCTATTTATAGTAACTATACATACATAGTATATATAAAAACTGTTTCTGATATGCAAATATCCAAAAGCATTCTTCAAATTAGTGATTATAAAATTATTCGCATAACTTGTTTTTATTAATAGAAAATGTTTTCTAATGACTTTGTTATCAAATTTATGCAATTCTTAATTAAGACGAATATTTCGCTATTTTAAGGTTTTTCAGTATTTATCCTAATTTATAGTTCTCTTAAAATTCTCTTAAAAATTAGTGATTAATAATTATTTATATTTTTCATTAAAGCCATAAAGTAATGACCAAATGATTTTGAAGTCACCTTAAATATATATCTTGTGGGCCATTCCAAACCAAAATTGTTTATTTATTCAAATTTTATGTTCTTGGAAAAAGTCATTATTTAAGATTTCACTCAAAATTATTGAAAAAAAGTAAATTTGGAGTTATGTTGAGCCCTGAGCTGTGTTTCCAATATAAGAATATAATCCTTTCATAAAATCTAAAATATTTAATGCTTTTATTATTTTAGGATAAAAACAAGAAATTACTTGAAATACAAATTAATATAAATTTAGTTACGATTTGCTCGAATCGAATCAAATTTCAGTAAAAATAAACAAAATTTTAGTTCATTAATAATTTCATAGATCATATCTATCTTTCTAAGCATTTAGAGTTTTAAAATACTAAATTGTCTTTTAT
>JAQIXI010002229.1:0-10879 GCA_034700165.1 Galumnidae sp. Gr-Ori-00277
TACTTCGTCGATCACAGAGGAGGATATTTGGGCTATAACCCGTGATGGCCATCATTTATATATTATTTTTAATATTTTTGTTATATATATCAAACCAGGAAACATCTTGAAATAAATTGCAGAATTTGATAAAAACCTGACATTGCCAATGGTTTCGGTCTCAGGGGGTATTTTGGTCTCAGCTCGGGGGGGGGGGGGGTATTTTGAAATACCCCCCTATTGGCCATGCCTGATGAAAACCAATAAATTTTTCAGAGAAACTATGATATCATAATTGAACACTATGAAGAATTAAAAACAAGATTAAGATATTGAAATATTTCCCAAAATGTTTTAAAAGAATAATTTTAAAACTATATCTAGGATTTGGGGAATATAAAAAATAATAATAAATACAATAATTTGGGAAAGTTTTTTATTTATAAAGTGAATATCAAAGTTTTTGTTTAACATATTTGATAACAAAATTAGTAAATTAATTATTTAGAAGTTTCATTAAATTAATTTTTAATTACATAACACAAATAAAAAAATAATTTCAATGTTATTTCTTTTAATAATTTTTTCCAAATTTTATATTATATAAAACTGTAAATTAATGTTTAAAATAAAATAAAATTTGATACTTTTTAATACTATGATAATTTAGTTACAATGGTAGTTTTGGTTATAAAATAATTTTATTGATCATTATTGTAGATAAATAACCCTTTCTTTAAAATTAATTTTCAACATTTTTTGTTTTTACTTTTGAATTTTTATAATAAAAAATATTTTATTTCGGGTGAAAATCATTTGAAGGAAAATAAAAGGCTAATTTTTAGCCAATCAATATGAAATATTTACTTATATATACAGTATTCAGAAAAGCCTAACACAATTTATATTAGATAATATAAAATTTTTACAACTTCAATGCATAAACCAGTGATGGGCAAATTTCGTGACCATTTCTCAATTATGCTTCAAAAGTGATAAAATACGTTAGATATGATTGAATTGTATATATTTAAGAAGAAAAACACCTAAAAACGCCTAATATTCTATTTTTAGCGTTTTTTCAAAATACCCCCTGGCACCCCCTGGGATAGAAGTCTTTTGCCATCCCTGCTTAAGAGGTACAAGGATGGCCACATAGGTGGATCATTTTGGATTATAGAAAGAAAATTTGAAGGAAGTAAAAATGAAGAAGATCATTGGTTTGCTGCTCAATTATGATAGCCTAAGATTTTAGGTTAACTTTTAGAAAATTTATTGTTTATATTACAGTTTTATCCTAAAATAATTTATTTTCTATTCAGTGATTTATGTTAAATTTTCAAGGTTAAATTACAAAAAACATTATTTATAAAGTAAATAAACATCAAGTATTTAATCAATTATAATTTATTTGTGTAAAACTGTAAAATTATTTATAATTAAAAATTAAAATAATTAGTTAAATAGAAATTATTTTCAAATTACCCTTATTAAATTCTTGTATTAACTGATCTAGCAAACTCATTTACTTAGCAACATTTTCTTTTCATTTATTAATTCATCTACATAGATATAATTGTCTTCATTATAAAGATCTAGGTGAGAATAAAAGTTTTCCACATAAACGTCTCTTGATTTCTCTCTTTCCTCTTTCTTTTTATCCTTTCTTATTCTTAATGCATATATAATAAAGTATATCATAATAGGGATGCAAACAATAGACATTATTCCCAAAAGAATAAGTAATATACTTATAGACGAAGGTCTGACCCGTTTCCTCTTCATATTATTCACACAATATGTGCCGTTCGGTTGGAAACCAATCCATTTACTATTATTACACAATATTTTTGATGTAATTTTCACCACTTTTCATGCTCCTCTCCATAATAGAGAAATTTCCATCCATTGAGTATTCCGAGACTTACAGTCGTATTCAAAATCATAAGCGGAAAACCAGCTCCTACTCAAAATAGGTTTTGCTTCTCAAACGCTATTCAAAGAAAATTCTCTAAAATTCTGAGAATTAAACTGCTGCTCAGATTATCAAAAATCTGAGTTGCAGTACTACTAACTTTAATCCTGTAAAATTGGTTAGACTGCAATATTGTTTACAATATAACAAACTTTAAAAACTTTAGTATAGTGGTTAGTATCCCCGCCTGTCACGCAATGGACTCCGATATTGACATTATTGAAGACATCGAAACCATCCCTAAGAAGAGAAGAGAGAAGACAATATACACCCAAACGGACCTTTTGGAACAATACCCGGACGAAGCTTTCCGCCGTCGTTACAGGCTTTCCAAAAGTCGTTTAGAGAGCTATTGGAGCTCATTCGGGCCGATTTGGACCGGCCAACGAATAGAGGAGCGCCAATTCTGACCGAAAAGCAACTTCTCATCGCTCTTCGATTTTATGCCACAGGCTCCATGCAAATGGTCACCGGCGACACAATCGGTATATCTCAACCCACGATCTCAAGGACCGTCGCCCGGGTTTCCCGATCAATATGTAATTTGTATGACCGTTTAATCAAATTTCCGACAAATTGAAATTCGTCGGAAGTGATGAACGGTTTTTACAAATTACTCGATCGGGACCTGAATTCAAAGCCGTTTCCCGGTGTCATTGGAGTTATTGATTGCACGCATGTGCAAGTTTTGGCCGCCGGGATGAGCAACCGGGAGGCCTTCAGGAACAGAAAAGGTTGCATCACAATCAACATGCAAGCAATTTGTGATGCAACACTTCGGTTCACGAATGTTGTTGTGAGGTGGCCAGGGTCAGTCCATGACTCACGAATTTTCAACAACAGTGACGTGTGCGCTATGTTGGCCAACAAAGAGGTTCACCCGGGATGGCTTTTAGGGGACAATGGGTATGGCTGTAAGCCTTACCTAATGACTCAAATTTTGGACCCCAAAACACGTGCCCAACGGGCTTACAATTATGCCCACATAAGGACACGCAACGTCATAGAACGTGCTTTTGGTGTCCTTAAGCGACGGTTTGGCTGCCTTTCGGGGGTATTAAAGCAGGATATGGCCAATTGTTTGGCCACAATCACTGATTGTTTTGTTCTCCACAATTTTGTTAGAGAACGGAACGACTATAGCGAAGAAGAAGAAGAAGTTGAAGGCAGCCACAAGACGATCGAAGAAAGCGCAGCGCAGAATTTTACGGCTGAAGGTTACGCGGCAAGAAAATCTCTAATTGAGCGGTTTTTTAATTAAAATTTTATTTTAAAAATTTATTTAAATAAAATTCATTTTTTTTAATTTTCAATTTTTGTTTTTTCTTCTTCTGCTGCCTTTTCGTCAAACTCTTCTGTAAACTTCCGACGCCAGTATGCGGTCTCCCAGGCAACTTCTCCAACTTTGCCGTATGTTCTGCGCGTCGCATTTTAATAATATCTTCGGCTGCGCTTCCATTTGCGGAAGAATGACCCCTTTTACGGCTAATGAAAAACTTTTCTTTTGCTGTTTTTGGAGTTTCTTCATTTATTTTGCAGCCTTCTGGTTCGTCATAAGACAATTTGATGACCTGATCCCCGTGGTGGCCAGCGTCTCCGTCGTGTGGGTTGTCCAGTGGGTAAAGAGTGTTGCCCAATAAGCCGGCAATGTTTGCACCAATAGTGCTAATTTCGGCTTCAGGAGGCCCACCCCCGGTCTGAACACGAGACTTTTTTGTCTTGGCCAACTCTTCCTTTGTTCGGGAACATAAGTTGGATCAGGCCTTACGAAGTTGTTCAGTGCTTCAGGAACACGTGACTTTTGGGTTGGCGTTAAATCCAATTGTTATCTGTTCCCAAGCACTGTCCTTCTCCTTGTTGGTGGCCGAATCCTTCTTCGCGTCTTTGATGATGTCGGCGTGTGGTTCGACCAGACTGATGAGAAGAAGGCGGCCAGTTTCGGTGAACTTTTTTCTAAGAGGCTGATCAGCAGTGGTGTCGGCCATTCTTACAAACAAATGTGTGTATTTGTTTACATTTTTTGCGCAGCCTCTGTTTAATTTTCAATTTGAGTTCTACTCAATTATGAGTAGAACTCGACTCAGTTTTTGAATAACTAAAACTGAGTTACAGCTCAAACTCTGCTTAAAATTTTTCATTTTAGAATACGACTGTTAGTCTGAACGTCTGCAATTGAGTAAATCTTTGAATCATTTTCTTTTCCGTCAGTAAATATAACAATAAGAACTATGTTATATTCTATATCTGGTTGGGATGTGATAAGGTCGGCATAATCAATAGCAGCGCAAACAGCATCGCATAAAGCAGTCGATCCGATTGGGATATAGTTGTCTTCACTAAGAGGTTTTACATTTTCCTCCTTTTAGACAGCTGTTCTTTAGACTTTAGAGTTTACAGGAAGTACATTAGCATTTGCAGCACATTTCTGTTCTTTAGCCAAATTATTATAACCATCAATATGGTCTTTCAGATTGGTTGACATACTACCGCTCTGGTCTAACCCAACACTCCTAGGCAATCGTGAGCCTCTCCGCAGTATATGAGAGCGTAACATCTAATGCACGTAAGCTTCTTCATGCGACAACTGTACTTGTGATAGCTAAAGCATTTAAATTTGTCTCAATACGGCAATTGGTATGGCTTCATTTAAATTTTAGAGGCGACTTTCTACTTTGCCTCGGGACAACAACCAAAAGTTTCCCCATTTAGTCTGCACAGAGGGCAAGTAGTTTTGAGACTGTGCCATCCCCTTACACACTCCTGGCAGAAGACGTGTCAACAGAAGTCTTTCCAGCACTCAATGCAGCCCTTAATGCAATCCGTTTTGCAGTCCTTATCAAATAACTAAATAAAATGTTGAGTTATATCGAAATTAAATAACTAATGGTTTACCTTAGCCGAGGGGTTTACTATATTGAAGGAAATGCAGCATTCTTATTTAGATGCCAGCTCGGTGTCAATTGCTCTCTTGGGTTCGTAAGACATTTCCTAATAAAAATAAGAGTTAATTGTTGTTTACAAGGTTAATGTGGAGTTGTGAACTTAAACTACTACTACTACTAACGGATTGGAAACTTATACTACTAACAGATTGGAAACTTTCCGGTGCTTATATGTATGCAATGGCACAGAATATGACACGAAATGAGATAAAATATTGTGAAAATGTCTAAACCACTAATATTCTATTCAAAAATCATATAATACTAATTTTTCTTGGTACTTTATATAAATAAACTAAGAATAAAATATTTGTTTAAATTATAACTATTATATTTTTTAAAATTAAATAAATTATCTTGGCACTTATTTATTATTTTTAATTGAATAAGTAAATCTGGTTACACTAAACTAGGTAGTTTTATTATTATTATTAATCACTCTTTCGGACATTTCAGTCCCAACGAGTGAAGACAACAGACTATGCCTAGGGTTTTGACTCCTCGCGGAGACAGCAACTACCCGCACCAACACGGGAACGATCCAATCCCTGGTTTCTTCTTTTTTGGATCACCCGATTGACCGTGTGTTGGATTGGGCAGGTTTGGGACTCTAGGTTCCGTTAGCCATCCTCAGAAGAAAGTGGGCTGTAGACTGTTGTCTTTTAATTATTAATACAGTAGTATGGAAACCATACTACTTACTAGAGCATAGGAACACATAGTCCTATGGGCAACCGAATACTCCTTTCTATTATTATAATCATTACTAATATTATTATTATTAATATTTTCCCGTTATTAGCAAATTCCTCTCTGTCCCCTGCATTACTAATAAAAATAATAGTCTCTAGAAAGCCACAAACCTCCCTGTCCTTCCATTACTAACATAAGGCTATAAATTATTCGTTGATATTCAAAAAAAATATCCCCAAAAAACCTACTTTTGAAAAAGTTAAATTTAAAATAAACTTTCAGTTTGAAAGTGACAAGAGAAATGAAGTGTTTTGGAAAAAATTTCTAAAAGTGCCCCGATAAATGTTACAAGCACAATTTGAAATGAAATTCACACAATTTAAACAAATTACGATTTATTTATTTTAAACAAATTGTGAGACAAACAAAGAAACGGTTGAAAGTGTTGTCTGAGTGACAACCAATTGAGTCAAGGATTGCAATACAAACGATTTTTTGGGATTTTTAAAATTTGAGTGCAGACAAAGGGAAGGGTTTTCTGTTGGCGACCTCTAATGGTGCGCACCCACTCGCCCATTTGAATGCCCGTTGGCCAGAGGATCAGGCAATGGGCCAAGGGCATACCACGCCACTTGGTGTTCGCGATGCGATTGGGCGCGAATGTCCAGCATGAGAAGTCGCCGTTCCTCGATGTGTTTCGGGTCGTTCTCTGCCGGCACCGATGCCTCCAGTTCTGCAGAAAACTAAGCCAGGTCCAGTGGTGGTTGTGGTGGACCTGGGTCCATTTGGACTGCCCTCTACTATCCATTTGTTGACGGCTGTTGTGGTGGTGTTTGCAAGTCGTTCACCATTTTGTTTGTTTTGCACTGTAAAAAAGTGAATGTGTGATGACACGGCGCTGGCGTCGGATTTTTGTAATATCGATCAATAAGTGCCATGACGCTCATTAGCGCCATTTTTGTCTTCATCAGTGCTGAGCAGATCTGATTAGTTTTCTTGTAATAATTATATATTTTGGTCAAAGTTTTTTATTTAAAATCAAGGATTTTGGACGCATCGGTAAAAGACATCCCTTCATGCAACTGACCCATAATTAACTCTCTCACTTCATTAAAGATTACCTGCTTAACTCTTTTTGGTCTGTTGTTCATTATATTTACATCTATTACTTTCAAATTGGAGCCCATATCTGAAGAGCTTGAATACAATGTTTACGAATTATTGAATAAAATATATTACGAATTTTATTACAGCTTTTATTAAAACGAATTCTAAATAATTGTTTTTGAGATTCGAAATAACTATTGAGACAACCGTAATGTTTGTTGAATTTCGTGTATTATCTTGATTTATTATCGTGAAATAGGTATTAGATATAAATTTTGACGTTTTGACTTCTAATTAGAGTTTGACTTTCATTCGGTTTATTAATGGAAACTCGAATTAACAAACATTTTATGATTGCTTTTTTTTGGAACTCCGAAAAAGCAATTCTTATATAAGCGTCAAACGAATAACGAAATGAGATTCAAAACTTATTATTTTAGTCTTTAGTTTTGTTACCATAACTAAAATCGAGCGAACCATTAGATATAATATATCATTAGTCAATACAACGAATTATCAGAATTTGTAATATTTTTTCTTAGAATTTGTTTATTTTGTGAGCGGTTTCGCCACTAATATACTGTACACAAAAACCTCTCCAAAGTCAGGCAGTCTTTCTCTATTCAAAATTTTAAGTTTAGTTTGGGTTGCATTCCATTAGTTGCATACCAGAGAATAGTTGTGTTCTTTTATTATACATTTATAAGAACTGTATAGTTATAGAAAGGAATGCAAACAAAATGTTCACTTAAATGCATTTGAATAACGAATAGCTAAACCATAACCGTTTCCCCATGCAAAATTCTATATTTAAAATTAATTCGCCAAGCAATGTATCTTTAAAATACATATCTTTAGAATACACCCTCTATACCCCTTGTTTCGAGAAATGTCACCAAAAAAAGGATATTCTACCTTATCAAGTGGTCCGTGGCCATCACTGGACTACAAGGATTGATTAGATAATTTGCGAAAATTTTTATATAAAATACTTGATAACCAGTGCATCAGTTTAGTTAGTGAGACAATATAAACTAAATAAAACGCAACAAATTTAGATTTTTGAATATTTCGTTTAATAAATAAAACGAAATCAAAACATATTTGAAAGGCATTTATTGTAAAAAAAACTTCATTTAACCTTGTTTTTTGGTATTTTTTAAAAAAATAGATTTTTATAGAAATTTAGATTATTTTAATTAAATGAATGTCAAAATCTATTTTTTAAAATTTTTTTACAAATTATATAATTTTAAATAAATTAAATAATATGATAAGCTGTAAATTTAGTTCAATTTTTATCAAAATATACCCACAATTCCATTACTTTTGAAAATTACTTTTTAATTGGGGAAAAATAGAAGTCTCAAAATTTGCAAAAGTTTTTGATTTCTAACTTAAATATCATTTTGTTTATCATATTTGATAAAAAATTAAATTAATAAGTTAAATATGAATTTTAATAAATTTATTTTTACTTATAAAACACAAATAAAAATTAATTTAGTTTTTTATTTCTTTAATTTTTTTCAAATTTTATATTATATAAAACTGTAAATTAATGCTTAAAATGAAATAAAATTAGATACTTTTAAATTCTTTTTTTTTGGTTCAATTTGTAAAATAAATTTATAAATCATTTTTGTAGATAAATAACCTTTTATTTAAAATTTATTTTCATCAATTCATTTATTGAACAGTGACATTTTTGACTAAAATCCTTGCCCTGATCTAAAATAATTATTTTATTAAAAAAATATTTCATTTAATAAGCTGTAAATATAATATCTTTTATTTTTAAATAATATCAAATTTCAAAGATCTTTCAACTGAAATTTTTATATCTATTTACTTTTATTTCCTGATATAATTGTAATTAGTTTTGGTTCAAATTTTTTAATATTAATTAGCAACATATCATTTAAATTAGTAAGCAAACAATCTTCGCTAGTATAGGAGGGAATAATTTCTAAAGTTGAATAAGTTATAATTTTTATAATGAAAAGTTAATTGTTTGGCACTTTTAAATATCTGTTTTATTTTAGTCAATTTATTTGATAACTAATATAGATTTGATTAAATAAAATATTGTTATATTGAGGCAATATAAAAAATTTCTCAATAATTTGTTTATAATTTGAATTTATTTATTTTAATAATAAATATTAAAAATAAATAACAAAAATTTAGAAGAAAAAATTATTTTTTACTTATTTCTTGTTATATAAATTATAAAATCACAAATTGCTCCAATTATAATGTATTAAATTTATAGATAGATATCTTCAGTGAGTCATTAATTAGTTTTTTTAAATTTTGGTATAATTTTATAATAACATCACTTAAATTTACAGCTTTTAATTGAAATTACCTTTTAATTATTTCTAATTTGTTTGACTCTAAGATTTAAATTTTAATATAATTAATAAATTAAAAATAATAATTTGTTGTAAAAATCTTATTTAAATCAATATAAACTAATTTTTCTAAAATTTTTATTAATTATATGCAAAGATTTTTTTGAATAAAGAAAATAGTCGTTCACTTTTTGTACAGTTATTTTTTTAAAATTATTTTTTCTTAAATTCTGTTTATTCTGAAAATAAAGATGATTTATAATAAATTAAAATTTTACTTGTTTAATATGATAATTATGTTTTTTACAGTTAAATTTTAAATAGTTTATTTTGAATTATAATATTCTTTTAAAATCTTATTATAAATTATCAAGATATATGTAACTTGCTCAAATAATTTAAAATCTAATAATCAATAAAACTAAAAAACAAGGTTTGCGTTCAAACTCAAAGGGCACTACATTTACGGGTTAAAACTAGTATATATTTCATAGGGTCTATATTTCAGAGTGTTTTAAAAGGGAAAATATTAATATCCTTTATATTGCTCTACCTGGATAACCATGACTATGTCCTATAGATAGTAAGTGGTGTTCCCTTCACACCTAACAATACCTTATGGAGAGGAAGTGGTGGTCTTACGGCCCACCACACCTAACATTGCTTATGGACCGAAATTAGAGGTTTTTCGGCCCACCATAACTAACATTTAAATATGCAAAGGAAATGGTGGTCCTTCGGCACACCACATCTAAAATTGCTTTATGGACAGAAAATTGTGTTCTGTCGGCGACTAAGCGTTATCTTCCCGTTAATAGCAAAAAGCCTCTATGTCCCCTCCAATTACTAATAAAAAGAATGGTCTCTAGAGAGCCATCAACCTCCCTGTCCTCTCCTTTACTAGCAAAGAGAGTCTAAATTAACCGTTAATATTAAAAGAAATATATTCCCGTTAACAAAAGGGTGGGTGAAAAACGATTCTATATACTACCTTTTACTCCGTAAATGTAGTGAGAAAAGTGACTCATGGTTACAAAGATTTTAGGTTAACATTTAGAAATTTTATTGTTTATATTACAGTTTTATCCTAAAACAATTTATATTCTATTCAGTGATTTATGTTAAATTTTCAAGGTTAAATCACAACAAAAATTACAATATATAAACATCAAGAATTTAATCAATTATAATTTATTTGTGTAAAACTGTAAAATTATTTATAATTAAAAATTACAATAAATAAATTAAATACAATTCATGAAAACGAAAAACAAAATTATTTTTCCAATTAAGCTCATTAAATTTTTGTATTAACTGAGCAAGTATCATTTTTTCAACAACATTTTATTTTCATTTATCAATTCATCTATATAGATATCATTGTCTTCATAATAAGGATCTAGTTGGGAATAAAAGTTTTCCATATAAACGTCTCTTGATTTACCTCTTTCCTCTTTCTTTTTATCCTTTCTTATTCTTAATGCATATATAATAAAGTATATCATAATAGGGATGCAAACCATAGACATGACTCCCAATAGAATAAGTAATATACTTATAGTCGAAGGTATGACCCGTTTCCTCTTCATATTATTAACACAATAAGTGCCGTTCGGTTGGAATCCAATCCATTCACTATTATTACACAATATTTTTGATATAATTTTCAATTCATAAATATTCTCATTAAAGGTTTTATTCTTATTGCACGATAACTCTGCAAAACTTCCATCTGGGACATAGTCTTGCTCATATTTACCCTTAACTACTCTTTGGTATTCAACGTCAAGCAAATCGTCGGTTAATAAATGAGTAAATGTCTTACA
>JAQIXI010002230.1:0-10877 GCA_034700165.1 Galumnidae sp. Gr-Ori-00277
ATAGTCCGTGTCAGCACTTTCACAACACTTTGAGAACAGGAAGTGATAATACTTCATATGTCCTTCAATATTTCAATATTGTTAACTAGTTAATTCAAATTGTTGTTATTCGATTATTTTCAGTGCTTTTAAATTAAATTAATAAATTAGTAAATATAGAGTAAGAAAATTAATTAATATTTTTTCACTATACTTACGCAGTAAGGTGTAGTATATAGTTTCGTTTTACACACACGCCCTCCCCGGCTTTTTGCTTGCAACGGAGAAACCATCTATGGGTATTAACGGTTTAGTTTTAATCTTTTGGTTGTTAACGGAGATGACAAGGAGGACATGTTCAGAATTGCCATACCTAGTAGCAAACCGGAAGTGCAGCTAAATATAATTGACTCATATGACTCATTTGACTGTAAAAATACCTCCCATGCTAGTGCGTTGCTGAAAATTGGCAATTAATTTCCTTCTGACATATGAAGACTATTGTTGTGTTCTATATAACAATGTCTAGTGGGAAACCGGAAGTGCAGCTCATTGTTCAAAAAATGACTTAATTGGCTGTAAAAATACTTCCTATGCTAGGGGATCGATGAAAATTGGTATGTTAAGTCTATTGATACTACGAGACATAATGCACATGTAAATATACCATAAATTGAAGGGTAAGCACAAACCACTTAGGGTTCGGGACAAAACTCTGCTAAAACTATTATAAAATTTGGCCAAATCTTGTTTTATCTTTATATTGATGACTACTTTTTCATTGTTTTGGCCCTGAGATTTGTGAATTTCGAGCGCTTCGGCAATTGAAAGTGGAAATTGTTTTCTCGATACCAGGACAATCTTCGCTTCAGTTTTAGTGTTCATATCTCTCACAACTTTATCGATTGGAGTCAATTGCCACCAATTTATCTCTTTTTTTAGAAATTTGGATCGAGCTTTAGCGCCGATATCAAGTCCATCGAAATCAAACCATAATCGATTAGGCTTAACATCCATCAGGTCGATTATGCGAAGAATTCTTGTCGTTCCATTAACCAAACCGTCCTCAATATCTTCATTAGTTGAGACAATGTATCTCATATTTACTTTAAGCTCCAAATCTCTGGCCTAGTTATATGTCTTTTGGGTGTTCATCTGTTCTACGCTAAACAGTGCTTCATCACGGATCTGTTAAGGTAATTCACCTAGCGTTTATCGAACGCAGTACTTTTGTGAAGGGTTAATGTTCGTTTATGGATCACATATGAATTATTTTTATCAACCTGAATATTGTGTGAGAAAAGCTGTATTGCTTCTTCGGGTAGTTCTTTATTATCTACTGAGAAAAGTCTCCAAATAATAAGTTTCTGATCTTCATCGTTGATTGATCCGTTGGCCAATCTGTTGAGGCACTCTGCAAAAACTTTGTCTTCCTTTTGTCTCATTATTTTTGTGAGAAAAAAATATCTAAAAATTGCCTATAGATATTTGCCCGCAAGAATGGAGTAGTCGAGTTGTGATGCAGGTTGAAAAATGTAGTGATCCATGGCAGGTCTTAATTGATTTAAATCTTTTACAAATAGTATGGATAAAACTCCAAACACTTGACTCGAATCGAAAAGTTCTCTAAGTCTTAGATCAATCTTCGCTAACATGGTTTAGCCGACCATACTGTTCTCATCTATGATTATAACCTTTAGATATCAGAGAGTGGACTTTTTTGATTTCAGATCAGCACTTAGATTTTTCATTGGTGCTGAATATGTAACCGGTATATTCAGAACCGAACGAATTGTTTTTCCTCGTATATTAAAGGCACTCTTAACTGTTGTTCCATCTAGAAAACTAGAAAAACTGATTCCATCAATTTAGATTTCGATTTTAATGAAATATTTCTTTAGATTTTGATAAACAGCCCTGATTAGTTGACTTTTACCTGTTCCAGCGCCTTCAGTTAAGAAATAAAAAGGCTCTTCTTTGGTTTTAAGATGATTCATGAGTCCCATCAAAAATATTCTTTGTCCTTCATTTAGTGTAAGGATTAACTCAGAGTAGGAGTTGTTGTTCATTATTGACGGACTCAGAAAACTTCCTTTACAAATATAATTACTCAAAGTGAAATGTTCCACTAAGTCGATTTCTTCATCCATTAAGTTGATGCACGAATGCTTGCAATAAGAGCATATTTTGTCGTATATAAACGGCCTCTTGAATTGATACCTTACTGCAGTTCAGAAAATTCAAGCATATCTGATATAGTTTCTGTTGATGAGTTAAGTTCCCTCATATGGGTTCAAGATGAATTGGAGGTCCATATTTGCCCTATGTAACTTAAGAATTTGTGGATTATACGCGTTGTTTTTATCTCTTTGGTTCTTTTTTCAAGAATTCTTAAGGCCGTTTAAGAGTATTTCTTATGACGCGAATGTATTTCTTATATATATTTAACTGATGAAGAAATTCTTCGAAAGTAAGAACATCTTTATTCTTTTTAAGACTCTGATCAATTTCCTTTATTAGCTCTTTAATTTGGTAAAGATGAATGTCAAATCTATCGAAATCTTCTTCCGTTAAATCTTTGTGTTCCAAGAGACAAAATTATTGTTTGTCTCATTATATAAAACAAAATTCCAAAACGACAGCCAACCTTAACTTGAATGGATTGCTCACAAATCTTGGTACATTTGTAATACTGAAATTTCTCCAATTTTACCAATTCAAATCGTCTTAAACTGCAAGAGAAGAACTGATTAATGATTTCCTTACATTTGATGACAGATTTGTTGTCTTTTATTTCAAAAATTGGGGCATTATTCAGCTATAGAAGAATATGTACATGAGGGGATTCGAGTGATTCAAACTCGTTTCGGGTATATGTATCGATCACTTCATAGCTCTTAAAAGGTCCTTTAATCTCTTTGAAAAGTTGGCGAAACCTATGATCAAAATATCGTGCATATGTGACTGGATCCTTTCTTATAAGTTCTAATTTCTCTATAAATGTCATATTTATAGCCTCATCGTTTCGTTATGTTTATACTGTAAACAATCTGTTTCAAAATAACTAACAATTCTGGCCACGTTGTCTCCGCGGCTGAAAGTGTGAAGAAAAATGTCGGTATTCCAATTTGCCTAATTATTGCCATTATTTCCTTCATCCTGGCTTGCCAATATGCAGGTGAAGATCAATCGCCTGATAATACCTTATATACGTCATCTATTCGCATTAATTCATCAATGTATTCTTTATTCAATACATTTTCTATTTTCAACGGTTGATCCCGATTCCTTCCCATTAGAAAAAAATATTGATGGCATTTCTTAGTTGTGAAAGTTTTTTTCGGTATTTGAAGAAGATAATGTAGCATTTAGCCAAATCTCCGCCCATCAATTTTTTTATAAATAGGCTTAAATAAAAACATTAGTTTAATAGAAAAATAAAATAAAGATCTATTTTAATCAATGGTAGCGTTTCGGCCGGTAATACACAATTGAAACAATAATAATTACAATTCAGAACAACGAATGCCTCACCTCCAACGGTCGGAGTTTAGGCACTGAGGACAAACTTAACTTAAACCTAAGACTTAAAATTAAAATAAAATCTAATTCTATTTCTAAAAACAAATTATTAAAACATTGCATTATATATAGAATACTGTTCCCCAAAACAATGATTTTTTTACAAATCATTGGTTTCCATTTACTTTAAATTAATGCTCAGCTTTCACTCTCTGTACTTTGAACCCTTATCTTGTTTCCCACTAAGTTTGGTTAAAATATTTAAGAGAAAGAGATTTGTAACAAGATTAGGATATAGGGTGTATTTGGTGTCCACTTCTATAGGTTTAGGAGAGTATGGATGCACACTCAGTAAGGCATAACTTAGTTGGGTAAAGATAGTTCTAGGGTGAGAATGCACAACGGCGGACCTGCTATAGCATGACTTAGGATAGTGTGCACCACTCTAAATTAGCACACACAACTTTCAATGAGTGGGCACCGCTTCATGTATGATCTGATAGAAACTTCTCCGATAGGAATACTCTTCCCATAGGAACATTTTTCTGATAGAAACACTTCTTACAAAAAGATCACTCTTCCGATAAGATCACAAAGCTTTGAAGAGTTTCACCAAAGCGGCAAAAAGAAGTCGATTAATCTCAACGGCGGCCGCGATATGCATTTCTGGCGGGCACGTAACTTTTGCAGATTGACTTATTAACATGGTCATTTGGATGCACCAAACGATTCCCGTGCCGCCCAATATTTCTGAGTCTCTGTTTGAGATCACTTCATTTCAATTTACATTATTTTAAGTTCCGCTTCCCGTCTGCCAAATGACTAGAGGAACCCTTTGTTCAGTTCAAGAGTTCCGGTCATAACGTTCGAAGTGCTGTTCGAAGACAAATGATTTCCTTGAACCTGAGCGCAGACCATACTCATAGTTTCACATTGAGTTGAATTCCCTTTTCCATGTATTATGGAAGAGCCAGTTCCAGTTCTGGTGAAATTAATTCTCCGATACCATTGTGGGGGCGGATGTAGTTCGCAGAGTGGACACACTTTTGTGGACACAAAATAGTGCCAGAAATAGAGACCAAAAGTGGAGTCTAGAATGGGTGGTACTACTCTTTAAAAGTTAACACTAAAGTGTCACACATTCGGCCGATAACAGTGCAAAACACATTTTTATCACACACATGGCTTCGAGTCTCTTGCAAAGAATTGGTTATCTCTTTTTAATATCTGATAATATCAGTGATGAGATCCAGATGTGGAACTCATCACTGAACCCAAAGTCCGGTTATGCAAACCAATGATTGCATAACTATTGTTTCCATTATTTAAAATATTCTCGGATATACAGCATCTTTTGTCGTACCTTTTGAGATCTGATCTGCAAAACTTAGATTTCTTATTAACCTGTTCCTTTTATATCCCCAGTATATTTTTGGAGTTCTTGAGCTGAGTTGCGCAGTGGTTAAATGCTTCATTTATTGACTTAACAGGCTGAGCTCAGGGAGGTGAGTTCGAGCCTCGGCTAGGGCAGACTTCTTATTGGTACGGCTGGTGCGCAACCGCAGATATGACAAGTTTGTGGAGATCGCACACTAGTTGGCGACCGGTGAGATAGGGTCTCAGTTGGGCCCCGAATTCTGAGGATTTAACTCGCGTGCTTAATAAATACGAGTAGTATCCATCGCTCGACGTATACGGAAAAGTAGCCGACCCTCTTAAAATACAGATCGGCATCCCGGGTTGGTTTCTTTGCCACTTAATTGATAAAACCCGGCGACAAATGGTTTCAATCACATAGGTGTCGCGAACCACAAAAATAAAAAAAAGTTTGAGGACAAAGCTATAATCACTATATTTATGATGATTTACTAATAAAATATTAATTTAGTAATTAAAATAGTAATTTAGTAAGTTTTCATATATTCTTAAAATATTTACTTAAATAAATAGTTTAATAGTGAACAGGTAGGTAAGTGTTCGAAAAGATTGGTGCACATGTGGTTTAATATGAGTTGTTAATAATACAGTGAAGTGCAAAACCCCCTGCAATGTGGTTTTGGCTGTAAAATCTCTCACATATGCTAGATCAAAATTATTTCTCACTACATTTACGAAGTGATATGTAGTATATGTATTTGTTTTTCACCCACACCCCCCCCCCCGCTTTTTGCTTGCAATGGACATTTGCAGAGATTAACGGTTAATTTATGATCTTTTGTTAGTAAAGGGAGGGGACAGGGAATACTTTTACTAGTAACGGGAGAATATTTCTTTGAATATTAACGGGTAACATATAAGCTTATGTTAGTAATGGAGGGACAGGGAGGTTGATGGCTCTCTAGAAACCATTCTTTTATTAGTAATGGAGGGGACAGGGAGGTCTTTTACTAGTAAAGGGAGAATATTTCTTTGAATATTAACGGGTAACATATAGCCTTATGCTAGTAATGGAAGGACAGGAAGGTTTGTTGCTCTCTAGAGACCATTCTTTTTATTAGTAACGAGAGGGGAGAGGGAATACTTTTACTAGTAACAGGAGAATATTTCTTTGAATATTAACGGGTAATATATAAGCTTATGTTAGTAATGGAGGGACAGGGAGGTTGATGGCTATCTAAAAACCATTCTTTTATTAGTAAGGGAGGGGAGAGGGTGATTAACGACTCTCTAGAGACCATTCTTTTTATTAGTAACGAGAAGGGACAGGGAATACTTTTACTAGTAACAGGAGAATATTTCTTTGAATATTAACGGGTAACATATAAGCTTATGTTAGTAATGGAGGGGACAGGGAGGTCTTTTGCTAGTAACAGAGGAATATTTTTTTGAAATACACTATTTATTTCTTTAGAAATTGCCGTAAATGTAGTGGCTATAGGCTTTGCCATCAAACCTTGTTTAACTGCAAATATGGTTTTGGTTGAATTTTATTCCATCAAAAGATAAACTCTTTAGCTTGGATAATTTTAGCATTATTACATAAAATAAGTCATTTTTCTAACTCACAAACTATGCATGATAAAATATAGTTTTACATCTCATTTTATAGTTCATGAAAAATAAGTCGATACGTGTTTTGGAATTTTTCGAATTTCTCTATTTTTAACAAAATAATCAAGATAAATCGAAAAATTTTGCAAATTTTACAAGGCAATTTAACAAAAATTATCAAGCCGAACTTATTGAAAATTGCATCAAACATAGAGATTCTTATGTTAAATATGATATATAAAAATGAGCTTGGTAAAAATAATTTTCAAATATGTTTACATTTAATTGTAAAATGTAAATGTATATTATGAGCATTTTTAATTTTAAAAATTTAATTATATTTAAATAAGTATAAGGTTGTAAAAAGAAAGAAATCACTTATAAATAATTTTGAAATGTTACCTTGTTGAAACCTGAAAACCAATTATAAAGTCAAACTGAATTAAAACAAATAAAGAAATAATACAACCGTAATTGTATTTATTGTATATTAATTTATCCCTGAATTACTCTCTCTCTCTCTCTCTCTCTCTCTCTCTCTCTCTCTCTCTCTCTCTCTCTCTCTCTCTCACTCTCTCACTCACTCACTCACTCACTCACTCACTTACTTTCTCTTATTTAGTCTATCGCACTTAATTATTATTTTTAAATTTTAGATTAAGGGAAATGAACCAAAACGAAAAAGATATCAAAAAGGAATTATTGGGAATAAAATTCCCACGATTTGATATAAGTCTTATTAAAAGACATCCGTTGGGCGAGGAAACAGATAAAAAATGTGAAAAACAGTTTGCAGAACTGGGTATTAGCTCATTATATCATCACGATTGGACTGACTGGTTGTATTTAATTTTCCCCTATATATCCGACCCTCAATTGTTGTATTATCTTAATCTTTTGACCCAATTTGCAACAATAGTCGATGATTTCTTCGAAGATGAGAAAAATCCGAATTGTAAATAGTATTAAAGTTAAAAATATTTATTTTATTTCTTATTTCAGTCCGAAATAAATGGAGGAAATATTTACGCGAAAAGACATGTCCAGGTGAAAATGGATTAGAGAAATTATACTTGTTATTAATTGAGGAAGGAAGGAAATGTCTCACTGAAAAACAGTTAGATGTTATTAATTCTCAAGTAATCAAAGCATATAATTGTTCAGCAACTCTTCATAAGACTCTCAATGACTGTACGCTCACTGACGAAGAATACATAAAAAATAGAATATTTGACATTATTATGTATCCATTTATTTATGTGTATGCCTTTGATTTCGGAATAACTTTTAAACAAATAGACAACAATAAGGATTGTCAGCAAATGATGTCAGAGGCTTTTAAAGATATCCTTATTGTCAATGATTTGTGTTCTTTGAGAAAAGAAGTATTTCAAGGAATGTATAAAGCAAATTACGTTTACATCAAAATGCAAAACCATAAAGTCTCAGCTCAAAAGGCAACAGAAATGTTGATGAATGAAATTGAAATTGCAAAAAGTAAAGCTATGG
The DNA here is from genome assembly GCA_034700165.1 of Galumnidae sp. Gr-Ori-00277. Classification (NCBI taxonomy): domain Eukaryota; kingdom Metazoa; phylum Arthropoda; class Arachnida; order Sarcoptiformes; family Galumnidae; species Galumnidae sp. Gr-Ori-00277. The sequence goes on from JAQIXI010002230.1 coordinate 8,002, forward strand.
CTCTTTCATTGCAATTAAAGTCTGGTTCAGATATAAACATGGCTAAATTTGCGGACACAATTGAGAATGTAATCGACGGAAACCGATACTGGTCATTGATTTGTAAACGATATAATGGTATCCATTTATACCAATTGCAGTGAAATCTGACAGGTCCTCTAATAATGGGTTTTTATCGATATTAAGGGTTTTTATAAGATAATTTAAATATATGTAGTTTCAACAATTTCAACCATTTACTTATTTCTTTTTATCAAGCAATTTTCTCTTGGTTTGAAAGATGAAATTAAAGAATGTCATATAAAAGTGCGTTATTTTCTTGAATATCCTGAAAATATCGTTCTTTCTCTACAATTACCTAGTAAAGTGTAGTATATAGTTTCGTTTTTCACCCACCACCACACCCCGCTTTTTTTTGCAGCGGAGATAAAATCTTTGGTTATTAGTCGGTAAGTTTGAGTCTTTTTGTTAAAAATGAAGAAGAGAGGGAGGTTCATATTTCTCTAGAGTCCTATTCTTTAGATATTAACAGAGAGAATAGGGAGGTTTATATCTCTAGTGATACATTCTTCAGATATTAACCGAGAAAACAGGGAGGTTCATGTATTAGAGTCCAATTTTTCTGATATTCTATAGAAACATATTTTTAAATATTAACTGAGAGGACAATGGGATCTTTGGTTAGTAACGGAAATATTCGATTCATAACCTCTTTTTTAGTAACGGAGGGGAGGGAAGAAATTTGTCTTTCTAAAGATCTACTTTAAGGCTATTAAAAATGGGACAGAAATATTTATGTTAATTTAGATTTATTAACAAAGATTTATTTAGATTATCAAAAAATGAGGTTATAAACTTATTTATATTTAATAAAACAAGTTTTGAGGGCAAAGCTATAATCACTACATTTATGATAATTTTCAATAAGATTCTCAGATGGTTTTAAAATATTCTAAATTTATTTCTCAAATTGTGAGTGGATAAATAATTGGTTTTATTGATATATAGGGGATTATGAAACGGATTAATCAGTGTAATCGCGGATTAGTGAACGCGTGGATAAGCGTACCCGTGGATTAGTATAAACGCGGATTAGTGTATGCGCAGATTAGTGTACGCGCTGTTTAGTGTATGTGCTCATCTAGTGTACAGGTACGCGCATATTAGTGCACGCGCGGATTAGTGTACTCGCGGATTAGTATACGGGTATATTGATGTACGTGTGGATAAGTGTAAGCGTGGGCTAGTGTAAAAAGATTTAGTGCTCGGATAAATTAATATATTACTTTAGTTCCATTACTAATAAAAGATCTCCCTGTCCCCTTTATTAATGTCCAAAGGAATTAACCTATATATTCATTATAATTTATAATATAGATCTTTATAAAGAACCCAACTTATCTCTAATTGAAGAGTTAGTATATCTCTGTTTCTAGCAAAAGACATCCATTTCCCCTTTGTTAATATCCAAAAAAATATCTATTTAGAGAAATGAACCTTCACGTCTTCTCTGATAATATCTGAAGAAGTGGTCTTTAGAGAGACAGAGACCTATCTGTCTCTTCCTTTACAAATAATGAGAGTATATATTTCTCTGTTTACAAAAGACCAAACAATAATATATGAAATATAAATTTCTAGATAGATATGTACCTACCTGCTCCCTCCGCTACTAACAAAAATATCTCCTTTAATAAATAAAGACATTCCTGTCCCATTCGTTAAAATCTGAAGACTAGGAATCTATAGAGGCTTGCGCCTTCTTGCCTTCTCTTTACTTGCAAAAGACCACAGGTTAATATCTGAAGCATAAGCATCTAGAGAAACACCAACCTCCCTGTCCACTCCATTATTAATAAAAAGAATGGTCTCTAGAGAGACACAAACCTCCCTGTCCTCTCCGTTAATATCTGAAGAATAGATCCCTAGAGAGCCATACTCCTTCCTCTCCTATCTTTTACTATCAAAGAGGCTAGATATATCTATATTACCAATAAAAGACCTCCCTGCCCCCTCCGTTAATATTTGAAGAATAGATCTCTAGAGATACATGAATCTCCCTGTCTTCTCCGTTAATATCTGCAGAATCTCTAGTATAGTAGTAGAACGCCGTTAATTTCTGCAGAGGCCTCCGTTACACCCCTAAAGCGTGGGGGGTGGGTGGGTGGGTGGGTGGGTGGGTGGTTGGGTGGGTGGGTGGGTTGGTTGGTGTAAAACGAAAATACATACTATACCTTATTGCATAAATGTAGTGAAAAATTTTGGATTACTGTGTAACCTTTACACCCGAGTATTTGTTTGCACTTTAATTTTAGTTGAATTCTTAGACTCTATTTGAACTCTTTTGAATCTATTTTCTCATAGGTTTGATAATAAAAAAGTTCCCTTAATCTATGTTTCAAAATTAAACTACAAGTAAACTGATTGTTACATACACTAAACTAGGCGAACACTAATACGCGCATGTAATTCTTTTATATACTTCGAAACGATCCTCTGTAATATATTTCCCAGGTGATTTTTCTTTTTCACTATATTAAAGAAGTGATATGTAGTATATCTATTTGTTTTTAACCCAATTTCTTTGGAAATTAACAAATAATTTTCACCCTCTTAACTAGTAATGAAGGGAAAGGGAGGTTTATATTCTTTTGTTAGCACATGTTTAATCATTACTCTAAATAATTCTGTAAATGTAGTGACTATAGGCTTTGCTCTCTAACCTTGAAATGAAATTTAAATAAAAGGTAAAAGTTTATTATTAAAATTGTTATTAATTTCATTATTTTTAAAACAAAAATCTTAAAAGAATTTTATTTAAAATATGGTTTTAAACACGAAAATGTTTTTTATTTTAATTAAATTTAATTAAATTA
>JAQIXI010002231.1:0-10877 GCA_034700165.1 Galumnidae sp. Gr-Ori-00277
TACTTAAATAAATAGTTTATTAGTGAACAGGTAGGTTAGTGTTCGAAAAGATTAGTGCACATGTGGTTTAATATACGCGTTGATTAATATATGTGCTCGTGAACGCGTGTGCTAGTCAACGCGTGGGTGAGTGTCCGCGTGTGCTCGTGAACGCGTGTACTAATGTACGCGTGTCCTAGAAAATTCATGTACTAATGTCCGCATGTCCTAGTAAATGCGTGGATTAGTGTAAAAAGGCTTTAATGTTCTGATAAATTAGTGTACCTTTTTATTTCAATTACTAATAAAAGATCTTCTTGTTCTCCCCGTTAATATCTGAAGAATAGGTCCCTAGAGAGACATGCTCCTTCCTCTCCTCTCTATTACTATCAAAAAGCCAGATATTTCTCTATTACTAATAAAAGACCTCCCTGTTCTCTCCGTTAATATCTGAAGAATAGGTCTTTAGAGAGCCATACTCCTATCTCTCCTCTCTATTACTATCAAGAAGACTTGATATTTCTCCATTACTAATAAAAGACCTTTCTGTTCTCTCCGTTAATATCTGAAGAATCTCTAGCATAGTAGTAGAACTCCGTTCTTATCTGCAGAGGTCTCTTTTACAACACTAGAGCGTGGGGGGGTTGGTTGGTGGGTTGGTGTAAAACGAAAATATATACTACACCTTATTACATAAATGTAGTGAAAAACATCATATTTACAGTTTCTAAGTGATACCTTAAAGCTGTAAATTTGACAAATTTATAGAAACAAAGGTTTGATTTTCGAAAAGTTTTTTGGTTAAATTGTTAAGTTTTTGACTTAATTATGATTAATTACGGTAAACAAGAGTGTAATCTATCCATTTATACCAAAAACACCTTAAAAATGACCTACTAGGTGTTTTAGAGCCATTTTTGAAAATACCCCCCCTATACCCCTGTCTCGAGAAAAGTCACCAAAAAAGGCTATACCATTCTGTCAAGTGGTCCATGGCCATCACTGCAAAAGTATATACAATATTGGCAAATATTAATATAAATTTTGATAAAAATTACTAGAATAAATAGCAATTTTTACTAATCTTTGTTTGATAGTTGTTTAGGAAATTATCACAACTGAAATATTTCCTATTGTTTCTTGGAGTCCATTTTCATTAATAAAAATAATTTTTTATTTTCTATAAAATGAACTATTAATGAATAAGATGTGTGTATAAAATATTTTATAAATAAATATGTAACTGAGAGGCAAATAATAATGTCATCGATTAGTGAATTTCCAATTTTTGATAAAATCAGTGAAGAATTAAAAAATGAAATTAAATTATTTCATGTTTTCAATGACTCGAATAACAAAAAGAATGTATTATTTATTACAAAGGATGACAGAGTCTATGGATTTGGTTCTAACTCTTATGGTGTTTTAGGTTTGGGTCATAAACAAGTGATAAATGAACCAGACCAAATAAAGGAATTGTATAAAAAGAGTATAAATCAGTTTTTTATTGGATATGATTTTGTTTTGGCTGTGAGTAATGATGAAGTGTTGTATGGGTGGGGAAATAATCATAAAGGTCAATTGGGTCGAGGATTTTGTAGTGAATTACATAAGTGTTTAAAACCAGAAATGATTCATATTCCAAACGTGAGTTTATATTATTTAAAAATTTAATTTGATTGAATGAAATATCTAACAGAAGGTAATTCAAGTTAATTGTGGTTATTATCATTGTTTGGCTCTTACATCTGATGGCAGTGTCTTTGGATGGGGTTGGAATGAATATGGACAAATCGGTTGTGGAAAATCAAATGATCCAATAAAAACAAATATAAATTTAATTAAATTCTCGCAATCCATTCAATCAGTTTATTGTTATTTTCATTCTTCTTTTGCGCTGACAAGGGAGGGAAAAGTTTTCAGTTGGGGTTATAATTGTTTTTATCAATTGGGACACGAAATGGAGAACAATGAAAGTGTTTTTAAACCAAAAATGATTGATATATCAAATATAGTTTCTATCAGTTCATCAGAAAAAAGCACATATTTTCTCGACACTCAAGGGAATATTTATTTCTGTGGAGAATATAATGAAAAATATTTTTTTGAAATATTTATTCGCCAAATAAAACAAAAATCTCCTATTCTTCTGAAATATATTGAGAAATTCTCTTCTATACACACTATTATTTGTTATAAAAATTTTAATAAAAATTCTTTTTCTTTGGCTTTGTCTAAAGAAACGGTTTTTGAATTAATTGGGAATAAAATATTTAAAACAAATTATAAAACAATATTTGATTTCTATCGTGAGAGATATGGAGTAACTGTTTGTCTAACTCGAGTTAAATCTAAAGGCACTTTTGAAACAATTTGTAAATTGGGTTCTGGAGGTTTTGGAACTGTTTTTAAAGTGAAAAATAAATTCAATGATGAAATGTTTGCAATCAAAATAATACATTTAGGTAAGGAAATGTTTGTATTTATATATTTAATAATATATATTTTAATAGATAATTTAGGGCTAAGTCAAAAAGAAACTCTAAGAGAAGTTAAAACACTATCGAAATGCAGTTCGGAATTTGTGGTACAATATTTCGATCATTGGTTTGAAAACAATTCGCTTTTTATTCAAATGGAATTGTGTTTTGATAATCTCAAAAATATTATTGATATAAAACAAAGTGTTTTTGAAAGAAAAACAAACGAGTCGATGAATGTCCTCGAGTATTTCATTTGTTGTCATTTGTTTCAAGAATTAATAGAATGCGTTCACTACCTTCACGAATCAAGGCCACCAATAATGCACAGAAATATCAAACCCAGTAATGTTTTAGTTAATGAAGTGTCAAAAAATGGAAGATTTATAAAGTTAGGTGGTTTTGGTTTAGCAAAATTTACAGAAGACTATACCATATCTCATACTGAAGAACAAGGTACACCCATTTATATGGCACCTGAAATGAGGGATTCTCACTACGATTTGAAAGTAGATGTTTATAGTTTGGGTAAAATCGCAACTGATTTATTTGATGTGAAGAATATTTCAAAGTATGTATAAATTAGTTTTCAAATTATTTAATTTTAAAAATTGTTTTATAGCGCAGAAAATATGTTTAAAAATATTAAAAAAATTAAATGGCATAAATTAGTAAATGTTATAAACCAAATGATGAGTAATGACCCCAATCAACGACCAAATTGTTTGCAGTTATTAAGCTCGTCAAATAACTGGATTATCGATGCAGACCCTTTAGAAAACCAACAATTTAAAATTATTAGTAATTTTTATTGTTTTTTTCAAGAGTTTATTAAAGTAAAAATTAGGAAACAATTTAAAAAGTTTAGTCCTAAAACTAAATTAAAAGCACATAATGGTTCACAATTTATAAGAATTAATTCTCAACAATTATCCAACTCAAACAATGATTTAAATTTAAATGGGAAAAATAAAACAATTAATATGAGAATCAAGAATCGATCCCTTGAATTTGTGTCAAATATTGGTTCAGGTGGTTTTGGATCAGTGGATAAATATGTTAATACTTTGACCAAACATTATTATGCCGTTAAAAGTATAATAATTTCAGGTAATTTTTTGAGATAATAAATTTGAATTAAGTAATTTTGAAAATATTATTTTAATTTTTGAATTTATACTTATTTTAGATAACGAAATAAATAAAGATAAACTCTTGAGAGAAGTAAGTACACTCTCAAGATGTAGTTCAAATTTTGTGGTCAAGTATTTGGATCATTGGTTTGAAAGTAATTGTTTATACATTCAAATGGAATTGTGTTTCGATAATCTCAAAAATATTATTGATATAAAACAAAGAACTTTTAAAAGAAAGCCAAACGAGGCGATGAATGTTGTTGAGTATTTCATTTGTTGTCATTTGTTTAAGGAAATAATAGAATGCGTTCAATACTTACACGAATCAAATCCTCCAATAATGCACAGAGACCTCAAACCAAGTAATGTTTTAGTTAATGAAATCTCACTAAATGGACGATTCCTAAAATTATGTGATTTTGGATTAGCAAAATTCACAGAAGAAAGCTCTGAAATATACGATTTATATCAAAGAACTTATATGGCACCTGAAATGAGTGATTCTCACTATAATTTGAAAGTAGATATTTATAGTTTGGGTAAAATAGCAATCGATTTGTTTGATGTGAAGAATATTTCAAAGTAAGTATCGATTAAATTAAATTAAATTGTAATCCAATTCACAATTAAAGGAAAGCATAACTTATTTTCATCACAAACTGTGATATCATACAATTCTATTATATTTTTAAAATATATAAAATTGTGAAACAAATATATATGTTTTTGAGAGCCAACTGCTCTCTTCTGAACAAATGCCAATAATAAGGCATCAATTCTGATTCATACTTACGAACGGATAGTGAGGGCCAAACAAATTCAAAATCAGCAATAAATTAAAGTTCAATTTACAAGAATTTGTTTATATTTAAAACTTTTACTGTTTATGACTTCCCACAGTTTTCTTATTGGCATTTGTGCTGGAAAAGAGAGCAGTTGGCTCTCGAAAACAAATATATTTGTTTCACAATTTTATATATTTTAAATATATAATAGAATTGTATGATATCACAGTTTGTGATGAAAATAAGTTATGCTTTCCTTTAATTGTGAATTGGATTACAATTTAATTTAATTTAATAAAATTTCGCATAACTATCAAAATTTTATAAATATCGATTAATTTTTAAATATTTTATCTTTTAAAATTTGTTTTGTAGGGCCGAAAAGATTTTTAAAAATATTGATGAAATTAAATGGAATAAATTAGTGGAAATTATTGACTTAATGCTGAGTTATAATCCTAAAAAACGGCCAAATTGTACTCAATTGCTAACCTCATCTAATGATTGGATTGTAGAAGTTAATCCTACCAAAACTTTATTGGACAAGATATTTACTCTCAATAATAGTTATGACCGTTTTTTTAAAGAATTTATGAAAAACAAAATCAAAAAACCTATTTCTCAAAAATCATTAGACTTTTATAAAGATCTAAAATTAATACCAAAAAATGAAACAATAATAATGGGACTCAAGAGTCGAGCCCTTGAATTTGTGTCAACTATTGGTTCGGGTGGTTTTGGTTCAGTCGATAAATACTTTAATACTTTAGATAAAAAATTTTATGCCGTTAAAAGTATAAGAATTTCAGGTAAATTTTTATTTTAATAAATATTAAAAACTTATATCAAAATATAATGAATTCATTTTAGATCCAAACAGATATTTAGAAGAAATTAAAACTATGGCTCAATTGAAGAGTCATTTTGTGGTTCAATACAACACTTCTTGGATTGAAAACAACACTCTTTTCATTCAAATGGAGTTCTGTTTCGATAATTTAAGAAATATTCTTAATATTAAAAGAAATGCATTCAATAGAACTGAAGACTCAGCGATGAACTACATAGAATATTACATTTCGTGTGAAATTTTCCGTCAAATAACAGAAGCTCTTAATTATTTGCATACATTTAAACCTAAACCTATTATACACAGAGATTTAAAACCAGAGAATATTCTAATCGGAAACTCAAATGATAAAATTATCTGCAAATTATCTGACTTTGGATTATCTAAATTTGTCGATAAACAAATAGTCAGTCATTCGGCCGTTGGTACCCCCAGGTATGCCGCACCGGAGGTTTTTGCATTACATGATAACAATAAATCAAAATATGATATAAAAGCTGATATTTGGAGCCTCGGTATCATTTGTTTAGAGGTTTTTGATATTGAAGATGAAGAGTAAGTATATAGTTGCTTTAAAAGTGATTTCATTACTTTTTATTTTACAGATTTTTAAATTTTTATTCAACAAATATTTTAAAAGGAAATATAGAAAAGTGCAATGAAATATTGAAAACAAAATTATTAAACCCAAGAAGTAGAGAAAGAATGAGTTGCGAAGAATTGCTTATAGAAATCAATACGTGGATTAATAATATATATAAGTTTGGTGAAACTTCAGAATTTATTTTATTTTACAATAAGTTTAGAGCAAATGAAAATTATTTGTATTTTTATAATATATTATTATTCTATAAAATACTTTAAAATAATTGAAATTTGATAATTTTTTATGTTAAATTAATTATCAAATTATTAGGTGGATCAAAAGTTTAGAACGAGTGGAAATGCTAATTTCTTTTAAACGGTTTGAAAGATTTTATTCAAATAAAAATGTTTTGAAAAATCACTGTAAAAATGGTTTAGTTAATATTCAAAATATTTTGTAGTTTTTCATTAAACACCAAGTGAAAAAAATTTGTTGCTGTGCAGCCTATTTTGATGACTATGCTTGATATAGGAGGAGGTATAAAGGGTATTTTTTAAATGGCTATAAAACACCTAGTAGATTATATAGGACAGTTAAAATCTTTATAAAGATAAAATCGTTATACTTTGAGTCAGTCTTAATGACTGACAGTCAAACAATTCTCAACTCTGGTTCATACTTACCTCAGTTGTGAATACATTCACAACTGAGCCATAAACCACTTATTATGACCTCTACATTGATTCTGTGCTAAACGAGTAAACACTACTTTTTGGCTATTATTGCCTTCACTTCCAGTTATGCCTTTGAAGTGAACAGAACACTATTATTGGGACACTTCAAGTCTCACTTCAATTATAACCTTAATTATGTCCGTATAAAGTCTGGTCAGGACTACATTTATCGATGGTTTGTGTGATTCGTATTTAACTCTATTTTGTGCAATAAATTTGTATTAAATGTTTTTAATAATCAATTAGTTTTGAAATAAAGATACTCTTTTACTAAATTTGTTGCGACTCGTGATGTGCTGACCCGTCTTTACTTTATGGATATTAAGAAATTGTATATAGAGAATATACTTTATAAATATATTTGTAAACACAATTTTATCTGAACACTAAATAGTCTTTACATTAATCCACGAGTACACCTATTCATGTGTACACTAGACCACGTATACACCAAACCACGTGTAAAATAGACCACGCATACATTAGACCACGTGTACACCAACCCACGCATACAATAGACCACGCATGCCCTGAACCAAGTGTACGCAACACCACGTATATAAAACACTACCCATACACTAATATTCGCGTACACTATACCACGCTGACACTAGAACAAGCATACACTAGAACACATGTAAAGTAGAACACTCATACACTATTTTATGTTTTCGTCAATCTTCCCGAATACTAACCTACCTAACCAATAACTTATTAATAAATTAAAACCTTTTCGATTACCCTATCTTTCTGATTAATCTTCATAAATGTAGTGATTATAGCTTTGCCCTCAAACCTTGTTTTATTTTTCTTTTATGACTTTTAGAGACTGACAGACAGAGGTGAGGGTATTTGGTCTATACACCATGTGGCCATCCTACCTTCTAGATAATTTTTTGATAGTCTAATCAAAATGTACATATGGAAATTTTTTTAATTGATATATTTTGATGAAAAACTACAAAAATTTTATTATCAACTGACCCATAGGGTTTATTTTGAAAATAGCTATAAATCATTCCTAGGTAGATTTTAGGTGTTTTTCCTAATTAATGCATGCAATACAGTCATATTCAATATAATTTATACGAATTCAAACAAACTAAGAATTATTGACAAAATAATGAATTTTTATGTTTTTTGCAAACTATAAATATTAGTAATATTTGAGTAAACAAAATTTTTAAATTTAAAACTCTTTTGAAATTTTTTTTGATGCTTTATTGCTTTTCTATTATGTTTTCTTTCGTTTATATTGTTATTTACACCTATTTTTCATTTTTGACTGATTTTATTTATTTTTTCGCTAATTTTTCTTTGATTTTTCTTGTCTCTTATGGTGGGAGAGGTATTCAAATTTTCAAGACAGGAGGTATTTAGCCTATGCCTCCTCTGACCATCCCTGACTCCCTAAGCTTAACCTGTTAAGCTTTTGAATGTCACCTTGAACCACTAAACCACTAAGCTCAGGATTTCGATAATCTTTGAACCATAAACATTTTAGCTAAAATATTCATTTGTTAGATCGTCAATATCATATCAGGTTTGAGATGTGTCTATTACCTTTATATTACCCAAAATTTTAATGACCACATGATTTGATAAAAATATTTTTATTTTACAACAATTAAAATCGTTTAAGAGAAAGTCGCATTTTCACACGTTTTAACTTTTTGATCCAACTAATATATAATTATTTTACTTCAAATATAGAAACCATTTTTTGACGTAATGCTCTACTTACAGTTAATATTGATAAGGCCCCAACTTATGACTACTTCTGGTAAATTTATCAAAAGTTAAAAGATAAGTGCTTATCTATTTTCCTATTGTTTTATCAAAATTCCGTTAAAAAAGTCAAAAAATTCTTTTATTAAAGGAGATATAACACCTACATAATCGAAAATATAAGTCAATGTATATCAATTTAGCTTCGGTCTTAAACTTTTTGGTCTTGAAGTAAAAATAAGCATTCTTTTGCAGAATAATTGTCAAATTTTTTCAACGCTCATTCGTGACTTCAGATTGTCTCAGAAATTGGCCAAATTTTGACCGAAAATATTCTTCTGTTGCGATGCGTCAAATAATCGAAAGTGATCTGTAGCCTTCTCTAATTATAGCTGCTAGCCTTCATTCGAAAGCGACAAGCTAGTAGACAAATCACAGTTTAAATAAAAGTTTTATTCGATACAAAAAGAGAGAAACTCTATGCAACCACTCGAGTATCAAAAATATATCTTATTAGATAATAAAAAATATGTTATATATATATATATACATAAATATGAGTAAAACTAGTACAAATATGGCTTTAGTAACTACATGAATGAAATAAAGTTTATGATTTTATAATACAATTGTTATAATTTTTGTCGTGTTCTCATTCTTATAGAATTTAAATTTTTATTAAAAAGATTTATAGCTTAGTTCAATTAGAAATAATATTTTTTTAATTAAGATCTTTTCTGATATTTTTTGTAAATATTGTGATCTAAAGTTGAAAAATTTAAATACAAAAAAATCTTGATATTTTATATAATATATATTGATATTGTAAGAGTCACCTTGATCATCATTTAATCAAATTTCTTTTAAGATAAATAGTAAATAACTTAAGTTATTTTGATAATTAAATTAGATAGTTACTTTGGATATAAAATATGTCCGCAATATATTGTATCACCAATCATTATAATAATAATTTTTTGTTAAACAATTCACTAATTTTTATTTTCATATAATATTTATTAAAAACAATATATAAGATTATTTTTATTTTAAATATTAGAATGGGAAACATTGATGATAATAAAGATCTATTTGAATTTCAAAAGACTATTAATAATTATAGATTAAATAATGAATATGATATTACATCTGTAACATTACTTGGTTTTGGAAATTTTGGTGTGGTTATAAAAGTTAAAAATAAATTTGATGGAAAATTTTACGCTTTAAAAATGGTTGCCATTAAGGGTAAATATTAATTTCAATATTAAAACCACCTTTATTTAATTTTAAAAAGACAACTATATATTTTTTATAAAATTATGAAGTATATTTGAATTTGCGTGTAACATTATTAGCTATTATAGAAAATACTTAAAATTGTAAAGTCTCTGCCATTTATTTCAATATAAAGGGGGTTCGGTGACATATTTTGTAAAAGTAAGTCGGAACCGCTGTTGAGTAAAGTTGCGGTTAATTTTATATTTGAAATAAATTTTAGTTAAATAAATTAATATCATCATTTAATTGTGTGGGTTAGACTTTGCTAAAGTAAGTCTCGGCTTTGCAAACGGTTGTCAGAACTTCTTTTTAGGGCGCCATAAGCTGTACATTTTATCCGGTCCGATAACAAATAGCCGTGAGCACATCCATAGTCAGGAGCACTCCTGTATCACCCATCCACCCATCAGAAGGTTACCCTTAAACGTACCATTTATAGGTAGCGAAATAAATCAATAGTTGCGTTAATGTCAATTTATTGGAGACTTAAAAATAATTCAATACACTTCAATCATGAGATAACTTCATCATGAGATAGTCTTTCTCTTTTACTCTCAATTAATTAAAAACTGATTAAATCTAACAAACATCTGTTATCTCTCTCTCTCTCTCTCTCTCTCTCTCTCTCTCTCACTCACTCTCTCTCTCTCCTTCCCTCCCTCTCTCTAAATTATAAAATTCACCTTGTTCATATATTTTGTTAAAATTTGTTTATAAGCATGTCAAGATAAAACAATAAATGAAGACTTCAATTCAAAAATCAAAGAAGTTAAAGTTTGGGCTCGAATAAAAAACAGCAATTATTGTGTTCAGTATAAAAGTTTTTGGCTTGAAAACGATGAAAATTCCATAAAAATGTTTCGCAAAATTATGGCCAAAAGCTTAAATGCTTTGGACTTTTCCATTGAATCAACTGTTTTGGCTATTCTTAACATACAAATGGATCTATGTTCCCTTTCATTAGACTCTGGCCTAAAACAAATGGAAAGCCACTTTCATTGGGATGAAGATAAAATAATGTCTAAATTGGCCTTTTATATGTCAGATCAAATTTTGTTTGAGATATTGGAGGCGGTAAACTATTTACATACACAAACCCCGCCAATTATTCACCGAGATATTAAACCAGCTAACATTTTAATTGACTTTACAAATTATGAAAGATTTATTAAGCTAGGTGACTTTGGCCTGGCTGTTCTTCATGAAACACAGTCTCAAACTCATACACAATACTGTGGAACCCAAAAATATATGGCTCAAGAGGTGAAAAGTGGAAGAATATATTCGACTAAAGCGGATATATATAGCATTGGTGTTA
>JAQIXI010002232.1:0-10876 GCA_034700165.1 Galumnidae sp. Gr-Ori-00277
AAAAAATAAAAGAAAAGTCGATGAAAGCCAAGAGTCGATACAATCATCAAATTCCAGATATGATTAAATAAAAAGAGAAAAATATTTTTTGACTAATCTTTTGGTCAAATCTATTCTCTATTTTATTCATTTTTACCAAATTTTTATTGAATTCCTTTAATTATTTTTAGAAAACAAATAACAAAAAAAGTGAACTCAAATTAAGCCGAAAGTTGTGGTAAATATGAAATTCATTTAAAACATTAATATATTCTTAAATATGAAGGAAACAAATTAGGTTTTGTTTAATTAGTTATTATTCTTTATATAACGAATTTTCTTCATTAAATAAAAGGAATTTTTGTTTGCTTTGAAAATGAGTATAAAAGGAAAGAAGTATTGAAATGCATTCTTGGTAAAAATGAGAAAAATCTCATTTCAATGGCTGATGAAAGGGTCAAATCAAGTGTTTTGTTGAGAACTCGAGAAAACGAAAGAACTTTTATTGTAAAACTCAACGCTTGGAATCGAATAATAAGTTTTCCGTTTATTCCTTACTTAAGATATTTTATGATTCTTTCAGTTATAGAACATATGAAAGAGAAGTAGAATAAAGAATTTGATCGATCACTACAACCATACAATTGCATTGAGTGAGAGAGAGAGTGAGAGTGAGTGAGTGAGTGAGTGAGAGTGAGAGAGAGAGAGAGAGAGAGAGAGAGAGAGAGAGAGAGAGAGAGAGAGAGAGAGAATTTTACTCGAATATGGATTGACTTTTAGATTTACCCCTAATCTAAGTCTTAATCACTGAGTCTTAAAGAGAGAAAATTTGAAAACATTGTTAACTTATTAAAGAATTGAAATATAAGACTCAGACTTTTTGTATTATCATGGAAACTTTTTTAAAATTTGATTATAAGTTTGTCTGAGATTTCTCAGTAAATGTTTAAGTAATTAATTTAATGAGTAGTTTAATAGTGTGAGCAATGGTTTACAATTGAATACTTTTGGTTTTCATTAAAATTTTGTGAATTAAGCGAACGTCAAATTTGTCGGAACTACCCTTTAATGGTCTCTTTGCAGTTATTTATGGCTCAGAATAAGCAATAGAATGACGTCTATTGTTTAAAAGCTCTTTTCTTTTTATCTAAATTGCATTGAATGTCAATTTCCAGAATATCATCAAAAATGATATTATTCTATACTTTAAGAGATATCAGAATATTGTTTTTGTTGAGTCTTCTATGAAAGCAAATGCCATTCGTTGACTATAATCAAAATGAATGCTCTATTTGTGGTTTAGAATTGGGATTTTTTGGACACATTTCAAACATTTTTTTATTAGTTTTATATTTGATTGCTTTTAGTCTAAAAGTTATGAAATCAAAGTATATGACAACGAGAGGACTATTATCTAAATTTGTGTCCTTTAATAAAATTTTATTAAAAACGACCACGATCAGTAGAATATCTATAGATTCTACTCAGGTTCTTTTTCAATTCCACTAAAACATTCATTATATGATTAAAATTTCATTACACGATAAGAGTTTAGTTTAGTTTAGTTTTGTTATTATTATCCAGAGTTTAGATAAAGAACAAGATAAGTTTTTAATGTAATTTATGTAACAAAATAAAATTTATGCGAATTATATCAAAATATAAAACAATTTTGGCTTTTCTTTAGTTCTTTATTTGTTTATGAAATGCTTTGCAGTTAAGTATGATTTAAGTGATTTAAGTGTTTTAACTCTAATATTAAATTACTCTAATTTTTATAGAAATCATTTTTAAATAAATGAACAGAAGGAGAGCACAACCTCTCATTTTTTAATATTTCATGGATTCATAAAAATATACAAATAGTAAAAAATGAGTTCTACAAAAAGTCCAACTCTTCAATAATTTTGCTTTTCTTGAGAACTGATTCTGAATGAATGCCAGCATTTGATTCATTTTTAGATTCTCCAGATATGAGTCTAAAGATTTTAATTTAGTTTTACTTTTTTTTCAAAAAATGTAGTTTTTGACATAAAATCTATTAATAGAATTTATTATATTTATTATATATAACCAAAACATAATCGACTTTTCAGAGGATTGGAGACAACGATTGTATTAAGAATTTTTTAGGTCAACACTTATGTAAGAAAATATCAAACGAGCACTGAATCAGAGATTATACCTTTTGGTAAAGTTTTAGTTATTCTTTTAAGAGTTTAAAAGAATGGTTTAAAAATTATGTCTGAAAATTCAGTATTTTTTCTTTCTTTTGAATCCAATTGTTTTATATTTTGTCATAAATTTATGAAAGTTATGAACGGAAAGGATTTTTTTGTTAGTTATTAAACGAATGTCTAATAAATCACAACTAAAATACTGTTTTATAAAATTAATGATTAATAATTGAAATTATTCGCCACTTATTTGCCTTTTATTAGTGATGTCAGCAATGATTTAGTAGTTTCGTTACTATTTTATTAAAGGTGTGGCCGATAGTCGAGCTCTTTTTAATGAGTACTATTAAATCTATTGAAATGCTTTTCATGTATGCAAGATCATTTTGAAATTAATCAAGTTAATCTATTGATTTAATAACTTGTATTCATAATTCATAAATGCACTTCGTTAATGTTATGCTTAAAATATGAGCTTGCTATAAAATTAATATCGAAATTATTGTTTTAAAAAATTAAAAACAATTGAATAATATTTAAATATTTTGAGTAAAAACCGATTTAATAAAAGAATGTCCTAAAAGTGAAAAACACGGAATCCTTAGAAATGGGAGGACTGAAAGCATATGTGCGTTACTGATTGGGTTAGTGCTTATACCCTGTTTATTCTCTGCTATTATTGTTATTCTAATATGAAAATGATATTTCAATTATTGTGATTCTTGCAGAAAATGAAAACGTTTTAAATTGAAAAATGAAGAAAATTTTGTATTACTTTTAAATTTAAATTAAATTCTTTTTTTTTGTAAACGAAATTTAAATTATTTTCTCATTTTAATAGTAAACGTTAGAAACCCTGAAGTAATTCAAAACTTATTTTATATTTTTTTTAACAAAAAGAGACCACATTTTGAAAGATTTTATTTAATAATAATATGAAATAACAGACGATAACTCTTTTTCGGTGAAATATATCCGAATGGAAAACATATCTTCAAAAATGCAGAAATGAAACTATGATTTCCATTTATGGTCTCCATTTGATGTCAAACAACATTTTGAGAGTTTCTCCCTTTCCATCACATGATATGAAGAGTTAAGAAGTGTTAACATCCGCTCTCAAAATAATAGTCAAAAATTTCTTTGACTTCTTTTTACTTTTTTAGTGAAGAGTGAAATGAAGGAAATCAACGGAACAACTCTCGACTCTTATATTTAAGTTAATTCTTTTTAATATTTATCGGCATTCAGTTAATTATTCCTAATTTATGGTTTAAGTAAACGAAGAAACCATAAATTTATTCTTTAATTGCAATTACTATTATTTAAGTATAAATTAAAGTGGTGGAGAAATTGACTTATCCAAGCTAACTTTACCTATTGTAAAATAATGATTGATTTTTAATGAGTTTTAATCTGTTTTTGAACAGATATTAGTATTTGTCTCAAATAGTTGTTTTCATTTTGACTAAAATTTCACTTTTTATAGAATTCATGAAATTTGCTTTAATTAGAAAAAAAGAGTTAACATTGAAGTTTGAAAGTTAAGATCATTTGAAGGATAGTTTGGAGGCCATCGAAATATCTTAGAATAAAAAAGTTTAGATTTGTATTTAAAATTCATTAAATCTTAAGATAATCACAAATTCTTAAAGAATTAAAACATTTTAAATATTTGTTTAACGAGAATTTGCGAAATGTTTGGCAAAAACGAAATATTTTGATGAAAATGTGATCAAAAGTTGAGTTTTTAAGAGAGAAACAAAAACTTCTTAATTATGATATATTTCTATCTTTACTTATCTTCTTTAGTTTGGGTCACATTCAAGGAAAGAATTAATTCACAAAAATTTGAAAATATTAATAAAGATTAATGAAATTCAGGAAAAGGGCTCCAAATGAGTACCAAATGATTGCAAATTAATACAAATATTTTAGGAAAAAAAACGTCGAAATATTCTGATTTCGAGTGGAATTTGCACTCAATTATTGAAGTTCTGCTTAACTCATATTTTGTTTTATTAATCATAAATTTACATTGTTCATTTGATTAGAGCATCTGAACATTTATTATTCAAATTGATATTCTTTTTTGCAAATAATATTCTGTGTTCTACTCTTTAATCAATAAATTGAATATTCAGTTCAGTTCAACACTTTTTTGAATAGCACTCAATGCAATGCAATTTCTAAGCAATGAAAGTCTATTATATGCCAACTGTTATCAGAGCCAATATTGTGTGGAACGGCATAAAAACATTCGTCTATTCTAAACGTTAATCAAAGATCTGCATTAACTCCAATACTTTGACGATAAGATTTCATATGAAAAAAGGCAGTGAAGACGAGTGCAGTCTATAGTTAGCCTCTAATGGCATGCAATGAGTTTCACATCACAAATAGGGTTAAGTATTATATGCCATTTACACACCGGGGAATTCACAAACAACACTCCGATACCAATGGTTTTTACTCATGTTTGTGACCACTGATTTCAAACTACAATCTATTTTAACATTTCTTAGGAATAACACAACACTAAAACCACTCATTCCTTAATTTATGAAAATATAGAAACACTTTTGATACACAAATCGATTGAATACAACTCTCAGTTAAATCCAATAATTCCTAAATTGAATTAAAAGCCAAATAAATCCATTCTCCAAACGCTCTTCAAATTTCAATCAAACTCTTTCCCAAACGTAATATTTTTCTAAAAAAAAATTGCAAGATCATATTTTTTTGAAGTATTTTGAAAATTCTAATTATGAATGAGTAGGTTTTGAACAAATAAATGATGTTTTGAGTCCTATGGAATCATTTTTCATAAAAGATTAGCTAAAAACAAAACAAAAAATACTCAGCATTAAAAATGTATGAGCAAGGAACAAAAGTTATATATAATTACATTAAGTGCATTGTTTTGCATTAATTTTGACTTCACCTGTAATTCATATATTTTTAATTCTAAATTATAAGTCCCTTCAAAGTTAACCATTAAATGAGTTTAACATTTTTTTATTTGAATAAAAACGATATAACGATATAATTCGTAGTTATTTCTCTGAACCCAATAATAAACGTTAAGCACAATGTTTTGTAGGCATTAATTCAATCAATTGTTGAATTGAAAAAAAGGATCGATAATATCACTGATACTATTATTTATGTTATTTCTCTTTATATAATTCAATTCTTCAATTTTTATATAATTTGTCATTCAATTAATCGATTCACTATTCAATTGGGAATTAGAGACTAAACCAAATGCTTTTATAGCTTTAATGTAATACAAGTTTTTAATATATTTTTTTTATTAAATTTTTATAAAAAAATATTTGAGTCATTTATTGAAAAAATATTGACTAATAATTGATTTAAGTTTAATAAATTACTTTTAATAACAGAATAATAGTAAAAATTAAAGTTAATTCAATGATTATTTCAATTATTCATCTCATCCTAAGAATTGGTGCTCTCATTGAGACCTCTGGTGTTTTAATGGTTAACAATTCAAATGTATGACTCTATTCTAGGAAAAGAGATGTCTCTAATACTAATAAATCTAAATTATGATTCTATTAATTCTTTAATCTTTTTTAATAAAAAAAAGTTATTTAAAAAATAGAATTCTTAAAAAAATTTCAAAATAACTTAAAATTAGTCATATATTATATGACATTTAAATCTTAACTTAAATGACTTAAAACATTTAAAATAATTTATTTATATTTTAAGTAACTCTAATTTTAATTCAAATTTAGTTCAAATATATATTTATATAAATATAAATGTGAATAAAAATTCTAATTTCTCTTTATATTATCGTTTTATTTACTTAATTTAAAATAAAAAGTCTTAAATACGTCTATTTGTTAATTCTTTTAAGTTTAGGGTAAATCCCAAACAGTTATCCCTATTTAACAAATAGCTTTCCCGTTGACTCATGTATTATCAAAATCTATTTAATCCATTCCTTCCTTTTTTAGCCATATTTGAGGGTAAAAAGCGATTGTTCTTAAAAAGCTATTGTATATACAGTTCTTATTAAAGTCAATTCCTAATCAATAATTCAAAAGTGATATACACTTAAATCTGTAAAAGAAAACCTCGAGGACATATTTTGTTTACTTTCAGATTCTTTTTTGAAGTTTTACCTTTCAGTTTGAGGTTTTGAGGTTATCAGAGGTTTGACTTTTATTAAAAAGGAAATTTGCGACCAAAATATGTCTACTTTACAAAAGGTTCACTCCATAGGAGTTTAAGTTTATTAATTTTCAAAATTCTAGCCATCAGTTCCTAATACTTATTAGAAGATTAAATATTTAATTATTTTGAGACCAAATTATTTTTCAGTGAAAATTAAAATTAAAATTTGTTTACAAATGAAATCATTTTTAGATCGAATGGATTTATATTAAGTTTTTTTTTTTCAAAACCTTTTTGTGATAATCGTATGACAGGTCTTAAATATACTAAAAGAGTTTGGTTTGGATTCGGATCAAAAAATTAAAGTCAACTAATAAATAGTTATAACAATTTAATGAGTATTGTTGAGGACTACTCAGGTATGCGATCACAACAATATGTGAAAAACTTATCTGAAGTTCGATTAGCGGTCTATCAAATGATATCGACAGAAATTGTACTCACAATATATTAGAATAACATAAGTTTATTAACAATGGAAAGAATGATCCGACAATTTTATGAGAAATGCAGTTCTAAAACAGTTTACTTTTGACCACTTTTTGGATTTTAAAGAATAAATTGTTTATTGATTTTGATATTTCATTATCAAAGAAAATGTTGATCTAATAATATATTTTACAAAAGAAATATTTTCTTCAAAAGTAATAGAATGAGTGCCAGAAGTGAAATATTGGAGTACTTTCTTATCAGAAGCGGTGCAATGGATTCTTAAACTGATGCCAATCAACGTTTTAAACATAGACTTATTCGGTTTTTTGCAAGATTTTATAGATCACCTTTTAGTATGTGTGGGTGACTGACTATATAATGTATTTCTTGTAGTTATGTTGACTTTAGTCTATATCAAACACAAACTGTTTATAAACTTATCTCAGTTTTTCTCATTAAATAGTTATAACTTTTTATGTGTTGAGTTACCTCTGAATTAAAGTCCCATCGAATGAGAAATTTATTACTAAATTCAGTGAAAATCGACTCTCACTGCAAATAAATATTTATTTGGCGCTCAAATAGAGTTTCAAAATTAATGCAATAAAATCTATTATTCATTTTTCTGTGGTTTTCAGACAAGTTTTCATCATCTAATTAATTATACAATAAGTAAGGTATACGTGAGGGTTAGTTTTTGAAACAAAAGAAACCAAACTTTTGTTGGTTAAGACAACAATTTGCAAACACTTATTGACAGTCAGAATATATGACAACTAATATATATATTTACTGCTCACAAATAAATACCATTATTAATAGACCTGACTTAATATGAGTTTCATTAAATGTTGATTCGAATTAGGGATGAGTTGTGTTGGGTAGTGTTGGGTAGTGTTGGCACAACTTATGTATACTCTGACGACTAGAATTACCAAAAAAAGATGATTTATGCCTTTTTAGGATTAGTTGGAAAATCGATACAATTTTTTTTTGACACCAACTGATTGGTTACAAAATGAATAAATCGATGAATTTCTAGGATTTGTGTCATTGTCTCAAGATTTGTGTCCTAATTATTCTTCACTTTATATCTATTAATTGTCATAACTTATAAGCCAAGTATTGACAGTCCTTTCATTAATTTATTTGTTATCAGAAAACAAATTTTCGGTTAGAGTACAGTATTGAACGAATAGTAGTATTGGCCCAAACTTATGGTTACTAATACTATCGACTGATAAAAACCTTCACGATATAAGACTGAAGAAAAATGAATTGTAAGCTAAAAGTCATAAATTTTGTTTGACATCAAATTTGATTAAATCGATGCAGAATTTAATTTAAATCTGAAGACTAAAGAATCACAAATTTAACTGAAATATAATGAAATAAAGTTTGAAAATAGTATCGAATATGTATTCTTGTCATAAATTTTCATATTTTATCTGAAAAAAATGATTGAACGAAAAGTATTATCTGAGAGAATTTGAATACTTCTTAAGCTATTCCTCTATTCCTTCTCATATGATGTCTACTCTTTTCTCATACAATCAAAGTCTTAGTTTGAAAACGCGATGGAATTTTGCCTAAAAATGTCATTAAAAAGATTAAAAGTTGCAAAAACTCGAATAATCGGATGAAAAGTAGGCGCATATAAAAACTTATATCTTTTCTAATCATTTATAAAATATATGGGATTTTTTGAAAATTATGAGAACATTAAATGAATTATTCTTACGATTATTGAGACCTTTTATTTGAATCACTTTTTGTTTGATTTCAGTTGAATTCTATTCATTAAACTAAAACTTAATAGAAGTAAATGGTTTGAAAAAAATAGTTCATTTTGGGTATCATTCATGACTCACGACTATCTCAGGCGAGTTATAGTGTCGACAATTTACTGATATTTGTGACAAAAAATGGGAATTGTCTTCATGTCTTCGTGTCTTATGACCAAAATTGACGTCATTTCCAAAACATTAAACTGTTTTTTTGGAAATATTTGTAAATCGCACGAAAGAATCCAATTTTGAAGGGTTTCATTCACTGTTCAGATACTTTTGGGAAGACTCGGGTAATATTGATTTTGTCTAAAGACGTTATGTACAACAAACCTAATCATAACACACAGGAATTATTGCCGGGTTTTCAGCCCTAAAACAATTGAAGCCAATTCGCAAATATAACACTTCTTTCGATTCTCATTACTCAACAAATGCCTTGTCTTTCATATGAGGGATACCTCTTCTAATTCCTTTGTTTCTTCGAGGCTTTGTCTTAATTCAAACCTTTTTTTATTTTTTTCAGAGCTATTCCTTTAAGAATTGCAGGGATGGTATATTGGAAGCTAACTTGTAACTATCAAATGGTACTTTTCTTGAGAATCAATGAAACCTTTCTCTTTAATTATCAAATTCGGAACAAATTTTTTCTCTTCTGATCATTTACTTATTACAAGAGTAGTGTCCATCCCTTTACTATTGTTACTTTTTTTTTGTATTTCAGATGATTAGATCGCTTTTTACTATTTTCTTTGTCCTTTCAATCGATTGTCAGAAGTCTTATTCACCAAAACTTATTAAAACACTCGAAGAGAATTCATTAGTCGTCTAATTCCAAGAGAATATAGCAATCAATGGATTAAATTCAAATTGATTTTCATTATATTGCCATTCATTCTACTCAAGTCTCTCTCAAAAGTGCACTTCATTTCTAAGTTTTATTACTTTTTTCGAACTGAATTCAAGTTTGTTTTCATTTGAGAAAAAAAACTTTAATTTCAGATTCTTTTGGTTTCAATTAAAAGTTATTAATTATTTCAATCAAATGAAAACTAATTAAAGTGATTGAAATGTTTTAATTATATTTATTTGTTTTATTAATAAATTTCACTTCAAGTTCTGATTAATTAATATAAAAGAGTTGATTAGTAAAATGTAGGGATGGTCAATCAATTTGGTTATTTCATAGTGAGATTATTGCAAGTTATTTCGACCTGGGTAAATTATAGGCATGATTTTCAGAATAGAATGTATGCTCGTAGTACCAAAAAATCAATTAGGAAGAATTATTTTGCAAAAGTTGTGTTCACACTCTTGTGTAGTTGAATGCCATCCGTTAGCCATCTCTGGGAATATGAAAATTTTCAGTTTCCAAATCCAAAGCGGATTTGCGTTTTTGATAAGTTTTTTCTTAAAACACATTAAATATAAGGTTTTAATTTTATTCTCCCGTTTATCATACGATTGAATACTTTGCACACGAAATACGACTTTATTTATAACCACATATTTATCGGTTCAGTAAAGACAAACGCAAGAGTTTTGCAATGATTTTTGGAGAAAACGCTTAATTTTTGGCGATTTCCAGATTTTGCAATTCAACACTTTTGTTAATATCCTTAATTCACATTCAAAGTGTCCTTAATTTACATTGAAAACGGTTAGATCTTACCCGTGATTATAGTTCTGTAACTTATTTTTTAAATAAACCTTTTATTTTGTTATTTCAAACACTTTTTCCTCAACTTTTCATTAAAAGCTTTCAAGTGTTAAGACATTTACCAAAGCATTGAATTAAATTTGATTTGTCTCACAAATAATGAAAGGTCTTCACTCTCTTAAACAATATTTTATTGCTATTAAAGGCTCTTAATATACAAATCGATATTTAAAAAAATTTTAATCTAAAGATTAGTTTCTTAAGAATAATATTTTTTAAAAAATTTATTAATTAATATTAAATTTTAGAGAAATTAGTTTTTGAGGAAAAGAAATTTCATTATCTCTTTACAGAAAATTATATCTAAAAGATTTAAATATAATTTTTTTTTGTTATGAAATGATAGTCTGATTTCTATTGAATATATTTCCTCTAAAAAATTGAATAAATAAAAGAGTAATCTATTTATTTATTGAATTCGAATACAATTCTATTATATTTGGATTTTTTTCTCATTTTATTTGAAAAAATGTCACAAAACAGAAATCAATGAGTGTTTAATACAAATAATGGTTCGATTAGAAACACTTTTGACATAAACTCAAACTTTTGTCGAGGAATTGTATTTC
>JAQIXI010002233.1:0-10871 GCA_034700165.1 Galumnidae sp. Gr-Ori-00277
AAAGATAATTAAACATATCTTATGAATTAAAATAAACAACTCAGTTAACATTTTTATATCCATTTACATTATTTTTGATCTGAATATATATTTTGAGATCCCTTATGTCTAAAGATCTATATTTATAACGTATTTAAAACTATAAAACTTATAACTATAAATAAATTCTGAGTTATAACTTATAACTTATAAATGATAAATCTTTTACTCTTTTAGATTCTTTACTAAAAAAGTGGATATAAAGTCAAATTAAAAATTAAAGGTCTGTTTAATACAGTCTCAATGATTGAGCCAGTTTTTGAACCAATTCATGTGTAAGCTATGAGTTGTGAGCAAGCATATTAGACTTATTCATATATAACACTACAGTCGTCAACCTATCCGGTTAAGTGGTTTGGGAATGGAATTTACTTTACCCGAACGGTTGGTTTACACGAATTGTGGATTTTTAACATTAAGGTATATGGCAATGGGTTTGAGATTTACTTTATGTGATCGGTTAGTTTACCCGATCCGTACTTTACCGGATAGGTTGACGACTGTATTATAATGAGTAAGGAAAGTAATGATTATTAAAATGATATATAATATGAACTCTTCTTTTGATATATCAAAGCATTTAGACTCACAGAAAAGGGTTTTATCTTGTTAAATTCAATGTAATGAATTATATAAAAATAGCCTTTGGTCAATACATCTACATGGTCAGTTCATCCAGTTAGTATAACCATTTCAGCGCCTGTGGCTCAATGATTAACCCTGGTTTAATATAAATTTTATTTTAAGATTTTATTGTAAAAAATAAAATATAGTTTAGGATAGTTGCTTGGTGTAGTTTTGGTGCAGTTTGAATTTGCATACTCAAATACAATTACCCAGTTCATTTAAAAATTACACCCTTTATTGTTCATTTATATATTAAATATTCACCTTTTTTATACGTTATATCATGGTCAAATCTTTATTATAAATAAAAAGACTATTCAATGGAAATGATTAACGTATAGAAAAGTTAAACCTTTAATCATACCATTAAATGACAATCAATATCCAATTTTTAACATTACATGTATTTCTCGGTATACTTTTTGCATAATCAAATATTCAAGCCCTATATTTGAAAATAACTAGCCTAAAATATAGTTTATTAATTAGTGCATCGAATAATACTGTAAATGTAGTGATTATAGGCTTCGTCTATATAACTTGTTTAATTTTCTATTGATCTCAAGTGAACTGAATTTTTAGTTAATAGAAATTCAAAGAGGATTCCGAAACTTTTATTGACTAACCTTTGAGTCCATTTAAATATTTTTAGTAATTCATATCCTTTGGAATGAAATGATTCTCTGAAGCTATGCTTTACTTTACTTTTATTGGCTTTAAATTCTCATTAATAATACTTTTATAAATGGAACTGAAAACTGAATGAATTGGACTCTAAATAATGTATTGGAAATCATGATATGACTGATAAAATGTGCTTGTTAAAAGATTTATTGTTTGTTGTCTCGTTTGGATACACCAATTGTTTAATGTCTACATAACATTAGGTTTATCGGTGTTTGCAAAGAAAGAGATAGTAATTAATCAATAGATTGTTTAGAAATGACCGAAAGACATGACAACTGAAGCGGAACCCGATCTGAGTAAATGGTTGGCCACCACTTCTCTTGGAATTACTTACTATTGAACTATTGTTTTGAAAATATATTAAACTATATATAAAAGTTTAATATTTATTAATCTTTATAATAGATGTGTTGCCGAGAGTGTGTCCAAAGTGTGTCGGCCCACAAATCTTTGCCCGAATTAACAATAATTGTAACAAAAGATTGATTTTGTGTTCAACGCTTTAATGCAATTCGACTGCAATTGGAGTTCGTTTAAGTCTTATAAATTATCCGATACTTTATTATTGATAGATTTACTCGTGTTTTCCTATTTTTTTATAGCACAGGGCGTCAAAACATCGATTTCATGCCTTTATTGCCTTTCCTTTAGTTAACTGTAAGACTATATCAATGTTTCGGTTGAGAAAAGAAAATATTATTTAATTCAGAAATCGATTTATAAGTTAGCGATTGATTATTTCCGAAGCGATAAAAAATTCTTTTACTTAACGTAGAGTTGGAACCAATAAATCAATTAATTTCTTCAGACTTTATGATAGGGTTTATGTCTTTTCTGACATTTATCTAACAATTTATTTATCGCTTTTTGAGATATTGAAACCAATTTTGAAATTATATCGATTTGTCATTCATTTACTTATTTTTATTGACAAAAGAAGAGCCAAACATAAATTCAATTACCGCGCACAACCGTCTATTTTAACAAGTTGACAATTGGTTAAATCTATCGGTTGATTAAATGCACTAGTACAGAGAAACTCAAACAGTAAGCTGTGTATCACTATTAAGTCATATCAGACAAATTTTTATCATTAAAATGTTAGACTAATTTTTAAATGGTCGTCAATAGTAACTTTTGCCCCTGGCAATTGACGACCATACCTATAGTATATGATTGCGAAAATCTAGTTTAGTTTTATTTTGAATGTTAGCAATAATTTTATATTTGTCTTTAATTTTAATTATTAACTATCAACAATTAATTTACCCTTTATATTGACCACAAAAGGTTTTTTTTTAATAAAATAATGGTTCGATTATTATTTACAAAATTTTAGTTTAGTTAAAGCTTTTGTTTATAATTTTATATGCATTTCAATTAGATTTGTTTTTCATATTTAGTTAAAATTAAAGGTTAGTTAAAGGTATCGGTTGCTAAACCTATCGGCAATTTTTAACATTACTTCTATGCGAATGGATTTTTGGTTTTAAGTTTCTGTTAAAGCTATCGGTGGTTAAGATTAATGGTTGAGTACTGTATTATCAAAATAAAGATGAAAATATTGACATCACTTTATTGAACGAATAGACTTACAATCAATTGAAACTTATGACAACTTTTATATACGAATCAATAATTTGCTATAATTTTGATGTAATTCTTCGAATTAGAGCCAAACGGTTGTAATAAAACCATTGAACAAAATAAAAGAAAATCAATTCAATCAGTATTTCAGTTAATTTCTCCGGAGATTCAACAGATTTAATGCTAAGTTCAGATCAAATTAAAAGTTTTGTACAAATTATTGAAAAATTTTCAAATATTCAGAGATTTGTGTTCATTGGAGTAAACATGAAATGATTAAACATTTATATGATTCAAATCTATTGATCGTATTCTCAATAATAAAATTTAATAAAATTCAAAATTCAATTTCGTTTTAGACTAGAATTTGAAGAGTGAGTCGAATAAATTGATGGACGAATATATCCCTACTTATATAACAAAGATTTTATAACAAATATTATAACAAAATATAATGAAATTATATTTAAAAGGAATATAAAATACAATTCTCTGAAAAAATGTATTAATTCTGAAAAACAATGTATTTAAACAACAATTTTTCATTAAAACAAATGAAAAAAAATCTACGAATTTCTCAATTGTTTGTTAAGAGAAAATAATTAAAGAAATATTCATTTGACAGGAATTCACTAAAGCTCTCAATTTTTTGAACTCATGTGAGACTCAAATTCAACAATAAATGGAAAGAAAAATATTTGAAGACTTGAAGACTGAATTAATTTCTTACAAAAAAGTGTTTTCTCTTCTCTGATATATCGCTTTTTGAATACTTGTCTTAATTTAATTGGTTTTTCCTCTTCATTGTAATAATGAATGAAATCCTTTCACTAAAACAACACATAGTTTTGTCTGTCTTTGGAATAGACACTCGACTTGACTACAAAACACTCAAACACTTTCATTGATTAGAAAAAAAGTTGGTTTCCATTTGTTTTCAATACTAAAAGCAATAATAAATTTAAATCAATTATCTCTAAAATCTATGATCGGAACCAAATTAATGAAAAATTCTCCACTTTTTTCAATTAAAGTTCGAAAAATTGCTTTTCTTTTCTCCACTTTTCTCTCATTTTTTTCAGGAAAAGTGCTTTTAATGAAATTTTCTATTCATTCACTGAACGCCAAACTATTGGATTTGAAAAAAGAAAAAAATGCCAATTAAGTGAATAGTTTGCATATTTATTATCTTGATTATTTATCACAAATGATTATCGAAAGTACGAAAAATTTATTTTTGCTTTTATTTCACATTTTTCATGAATTTTTAATTCAGGAATAAATCCAGAGTGAAATTTCTTCATTATATTACGATCAAGGTACATACCATGATATAAATTATGCACGATCATTTCAAAGAACAATACTTTCCCTGAAAGTAAAGACAATGAGTTATTTTTTTATAAGAATTGAACTCAAGTTTAAGGGAAAAGATTTGAGAATAGAATACATGTAATGAGGTTTTTGTTGTTCACTAAGAAAAGACAGTAATAGTGAACAATAGTGAACATGCATATTCTTTATTAGCGAATCCTGGAATAAATGAGACAGGTTTCTATGATTTTTAAGCAAGAACCTATATCTCGTTAAAGTGAGGTATTGCTGTCGATATCGAATGAAGATTTCAATTTAATGGAAATTCCTTTAAATTTTGGCCGACATTTAAGAGTTTGAATGGAATCGCGTTGTTATCACTAATGAGAGCCGAAGTAATACTGAAATAAAGGTACCGACAAAAGAAAAGAGAAAGAAAGTACTGAAAAATCCTAATTTCTAATATAAAAGTCAAACACGACATGAAAACATCAAAACCAGCGATAAAATCACTGACTCTTTGATGGCTAACAAATTCCGATATTATAATAGTGTACTTCAGTTCGACATTTCTTATGGCTTTGCGTTGAATTGGTTTTCTGTTGGGTATTGAATGCGTTCAACCATTACTTTTATCGATGAATATTTTTTGCTCCATTTAGTCGTTGCAAAAGAAGAAGAAAAAAATTCACTGGACTATAGAGTAAAGGATCGATAACCACCTGATTCTCCAAAGGCTTTCCTCTCTGAATGTAAGCAAATTTTAGAATCGTTAAGATCTGCATAACGTTTCTTTGCTAAACGAATTTCTCACATGTATCAAGATACAATTCATAATATCAGGCTAATATTTTTATTTATATTTCATTTTTTAATATTCCGTTCGAGAGATGAATATTCCATAAATTGTATTAAATTTTGTAAACATTTATAGAATTTTAATAAACTAATATTCAGTGAAGAAGTCATTCACCAAAAAAAAGTGAATATTTTGTAATAAATCAAATTTAGATGATTTGCATTCACTAAACTTTTTTTTCACTAAATTTTGAATTCATGTCTCAGAAATTCTGTTGAAAACATAACATTTAAAATAATCTCATTTTTTTGATTAAAATTAAAGCTCAGAATTCAATAATACTTCAAAAGTTATATCAATTTTGTTAACATTTTTTTTTATATATTGTTTTATATTTTGCTTAAAATTAATGTCACAAAATGTTTACCTCATATTTGAATTTATCAGAATTACCGGAATCCTTTATTAGATTCCAAGATATACAGTGTATGTAATGCTCTGAAAAAATTCAATTTTATGGGAATAAAAAGTCAAAACACATTAATTTAATTCATTGAATGAATGCATCAAATATTGAGAGTCTGTTAGATATTATTGATTTGAATTCTTGTCTCTATTTTTTGTTGTTTTTCTTTTTTTTGTCAAAATTCTAGTCTTCAACAGAACGACAACGACTTGAATGAAAAGATGCAAATAAATTGTGATTCCATTCGATGCCATCAATTCATGGAATTATGAAAAAAAAGGAAATAAATTATAGAAAAGCAAAAAAATATATCGAATATTATTTGGTTCCTAATAAATAAAAGCAAGTCTTTTACGTAAACGGAATACATAATCATAAAACTAAAGGCACTACTGATTAGATTCGAGTGGAAAAAATGTGCCCAATATTAGAGATAACTCCAGGCTTTCGCTAAATGAATACCAATTATAGTCCAAAAAAGTCAACCAATACTTCATATTTAAGTTCTAATAATTATATTTTTTTTTAATAATTTTGTCAAAACATTGATTTTCAACCAAAAAAAATACTTAAAAAATATGTTATATAGAAATACAGAAATATAGAACAGAATATTATGAACACAAATCAGGAATAGATTTGAAAGAAATTGAAATAATTGACCACAAATTACAGACATTAATGTAATTAATTACAACTCTTATCACACAAAGTTATAACAAATAACAGTAATTATAATCACTTTTGGATACAATTAAAAAAGGAATGAAAAAAAACTTTTTTTTCTGAATAAATAACAGTAAAAGTAATGACAAAAAATTATAGAACTTTAGCTCTTCTGACGAGAGAACAATAAAATTATGTAATTATTATTATAATACCACTACTGATTATGTATGGATAGGTATAGAGTCATATATAGACTCTATAGTCAAATATGACTTAAATGGTATATAATATGAATATCACTCTTAATTCAAATCATTAAATGACTCGAAAAACATTCAATACTTTAAATGAATAATAAATTAATAATTAATTATTTGACTAATTTTGTAAAAAATAGGAAATGATTTTCATTTAAAATCTAAATGCTATTCAAATAAACATTTAATGAAAGGCAGTGCAGATATTGATGTTTAGTTAAATTCATTAAAACCCTCTTTTAATACTTGTTTGTCAAACAAACTCTTGGCTTCAGTTCTGAATAAATTAAAACAAAAAATATTTTTTTTAATCGATTTTTTAAAAACTGAATGAAATAACTTTTTATATAATTTCCGAATAAATGATACTTAAAAACAAAATTCTGTCAACAAATTAAAAAAATGTAATATTAGTCGAATTCATAATTTATATGCAATTATAACATTATGTTTGTCCTAATCCTCTAAATTTCTGAACGCCGTCTGCATATTCTCATAGAGTTCTTCATAATCTTTACGAATTTGAGTTTCGCCGTCTTTTACCGGATCCTAAAAAAGAATAAATTATGAGAAAAAGGATAAGGAATAAATATTTATTTACCTTAAATTTCATTGAACTCAATTGATAGAGAATGTCTCCCATCGCCTCTCGAATAGTACTCCAAGTGATACGATTCTCTCCCTGTGCTGTCGACTCGACGGCATGTTTTGCCAAATCATAGAATGTAATCATATTTCTTAAGATTCCGACCGTTTTATAGAACGGACAGAATCTGTCGTAAGGCGTATAACTGTTCTGTTGGAGATAATCTTCTTTGATAAGTTTAGCCACTTCTAATGTAATCTTGTCAGTTTCTGCCAAAGACGCCTTTCCCACCAATTGTACGATTTCAGACAAGTCCTCCTCTTCCTGAAGGATTTGCTGGCACTACACAAACAAATGTATACACTTATGAATTAAAATAATTGAATAGAAAATTAAGAAAATAATCGAAACCTTAGTTCTGAAGGGAACGAATTCCGGATAATTTCTGTCGTAGAAGTCATCCAAAGCGCGGGTATATTTTGAATAAGAGATCAACCAATTAATTGAAGGGAAATGTTTTCGTTGTGCGAGTCTTTTATCTAAACCCCAGAAGACCTGAACGATACCCAAAGTGGCGGAAGTGACCGGATCTGAAAAGTCACCGCCAGGAGGAGAGACGGCGCCCACAATCGATACACTGCCCTCACGTTCCGGATTACCGATACATTTAACTCTTCCGGCCCTCTCGTAGAAGGAGGCGAGTCGAGCACTCAAATAAGCAGGGTAACCCGAATCAGCCGGCATTTCAGCCAAACGACCAGAAATCTCACGCAAGGCTTCGGCCCAACGAGAGGTGGAGTCAGCCATCATTGAAACGTTATAACCCATGTCCCGGAAATATTCAGCTAGAGTAATTCCGGTATATATAGAGGCCTCCCTGGCGGCGACCGGCATATTAGATGTGTTCGCCACTAATGTTGTTCTTTTCATAATAGATTCCGTCTGTCCGTCCACTTCGACAGTTAATTCGGGGAAATCACGCAATACTTCTGCCATTTCATTACCTCTTTCTCCACACCCGACGTATATAATAACATCTGAATTGGAATACTTAGACAACGCCTGAGAAATGACAGTTTTTCCACAACCGAAAGCACCGGGAATAGCAGTGGTGCCGCCCTGAACGCATGGAAACAATGCGTCCAACACTCGTTGACCAGTGAGTAAAGGATGGTTTGCTGCCAACTTTTCAGTGACGGGTCTCATTTGTCGGACGGGCCACACCTGAAGCATTGTGTACTGAGACTTCTCGCCATCGAATTCCGTTTCCAGAATAACATCCTTTCAAACAAAAAGAAAAAAATCATTTAAAGAATTGAATAAAACTCTAATAAAACTCAATTCATATAAAATATTAAATAAAATAAATAATGAAAAAATTGAAGGCATTCCCCATAAAATCATAATTCATATGAAATGATTATAAACTCAATTCAATAGAAAACTATTGAAGCGATCACTCATTTTTGAAATCATAATTAAAGTGAAGGCAAACCAGTTATAAGTTTTTTGTGATTAAAAGGAAATTTTCAATTATTAAATAATAATAAAAAATTTATGAATACATTTAAATCATAACTTCCCGGCTCTGCGATGTAAGTAACCGTTCCCTTAGCCTTAGGCGGTAAAAGAATCTTATGTTTGATGAGAGTGTTTTCGTGAACATATCCATAAACATCCCCTCCAGTGATATGACTGCCAACTCTCACGTATTGCGGGAAGAAATCCCATTTGATATCACGACTCAAAGCATTGGTATTAACGCCTTTTGGAATGTATATACTATCAGTTAATACGTGAATATCTCGAAGAGGTCTCTGAATTCCATCAAAGATACTGCCCATAATACCCGGTCCCAACTCAACGGACAATGGCTTTCCTGTTCTGAGTACAGGATCGCCGACAGTTACACCGGCTGTAAATAACAGCAAATTAGTAAAGAAATTAAAAGTAAAGTCAACGGACAGGTTTCCTCATAGACTTGAATTGTGGCCAAATCACTCTCCAAACGGATAATTTCTCCGACCAGTTCTTCGTGACCGACGCGTACTAATTCGTACATGGCCGCTCCGGACATCTTTTCTGCGGTCACCACAGGACCGGACACGGCGTAGACGTATCCATAAATGGACTCTTTGTTAGCTTCTCTGAGTTTCGGCAAATCCATACTTCCTTTCGTTCAGTCCTTCAAATCAAACAAAGAATATATAAAATTCAATGCAAAACAAATAAACAAATAATTGATTACAAAAAAACAGATGTTTTAATAGTTATTATTTATATATATAGTTATAATTTATAACTTTTATAACTATTTGTCAATTATTTGATTTTAATAACAAAACGGAAACTCAAAATCCTTACAAAAAAATCTAAATATTTGTTTAAAAAAATGTTTAGACGAAACCTCCCATTAATAGCATTTAATGACTTTATCTGACGATTATTAAAATAAACAGATAATCAAAGTTTTGCTCTGAATTGTAGCCAATCTTTTCATTCATTTAAAGAGAGAAATAAATTACTGATAATAAAATTATAACATTTATTACTAAAAATCCAAATAAAAATCAATGTTTTTCCACATTTGGGCTCAAAAATCAAAGAAAGCGTAAAATTTAGGGGAAAATCACTTATTCTGCAAATCATAGTTACAATGAAACTGCAATTTAAACAAATTTCAAATCATTTGAAACTAAAATTAAGTCTAAGAAATGTGTAATAAATTTAATTAAAAAGTATTACCTTTTTTTTGAAGCCAATTAAACCAATTCTTCGTTTATTATTACTATTGAATAATATTTCAAATTTTTATTTTATTAGTCTTTTAATTAGATTTTCATTTAAATAATCATAAATTTAATTAAACACTAAATAAATGGCTTTAATTAAAAGATTAAATTTTAGTCAAATTATTTTGTGAACACAAAACAACTTCAATGCAATCATCAAATTCTGTACTCCTTTTGATAATACGCCCACTTTAAGTGTCGCCCTCTCTCTCCACAAAAGCTAAGTTTAGTTTAATTTACAACCGTTTGATGACAGCTCTGACCAAACTTTCAATGAATGCAAAGGAATGTTAGAAAAGTTAGATTTAGAAAAGAATTTATATTAATCTCAAAAAATTCAAACTATTTTAAATGGATTTCAATTATTTATCGGAAATATTCTCAAATAAAACTCAATAAAGATATGAACACAAAAATATTTCTTAAATTAGTTTTAATTATTATCTAAAGTGTAAACCAAAAAGATTACAGACTGTAACTCATGTTTAAAATGTAAAGTAACAAGCTTCATTCAAATTAATATAACGTTTTGAAAAGGGTATCGATTGCGCTAAAATGGCCATGATCCATTGATTCCTTTAAAAGGATTCAGTGCAGAATCGCAATCAAGAGATTCTGGATACATAATTTTTGGGAACCGGGGCTGCCGTTGCCTTTGTCTTTGGCGCCCCTTTTAATAGCAAAGAATAGGTCCACAAACAAATAAGTTTAGTTTTAAAAGGTTTAAGTTTCGTGTTAGCAAAGTATTAACTAGCAATTTAGTTATTGCATTCTTGAGCTGAGAATCGCCCAATTTGTTTGTGAATGTGTGCAGGGTGAATTATCTATTGGCATCAATCACTTTAAAAAATTGGTATAATTTATTTTTTGTATGAAAGTAATCAAAGTGATCAAAGTGATCATGCAACTTATTCATTGGTGGTTTAAATCGATCGATGGAACAAATGAATGAAGTTTTGAAAACATATTTTATTGCCAGTCACTTATACAAATCGTTTTAGATGGAGAGCCACTTTGAGATGCTTCAGGTTTCTTTTCATTTTCGAAT
>JAQIXI010002234.1:0-10863 GCA_034700165.1 Galumnidae sp. Gr-Ori-00277
CGTATTGATCGTAGCCGTAATCGTTATAATAAGAGTGGACAACAGTCACACATATTGAAAGGAGGAGTGAAAGTTCAAACAATTTCATAATTGTTGTACTTTAAAAAAGCTAAATTAATTGATCTTGGTACAGTTTTTGTTATCTGACTTAAAATTTCTCTTAAAATTTTTTATTTTAATTGAATTGCAGATATGTTTTATTAAAATAATTGTAATTACAGTCTGGATTCGCCTTTAGTCAACTCACAAATACTTGTAGTCAAAACTCAGTTTTTATAAGTGGTTTTCAAATATCAAATCTTTCCGAAGTCTTAATATTATAAGTCTTTCCTTTTAGTTAAACTTAACAAAAAGTTCATATTTTTGTGAAATCTATGTTTAGAATAATGTTTAGAATTCATGAAAAAAAAACTAAAAGATTTTACACTTGACTTAAAGTTCAAAATAATGAAATTAATTAAATGGATCATATTATTGACCCCTTGAATAAAGAATAAATAACTGTTTAATCTATACAAAAATTAATTGATAACTTATCAATAAATTAACGAATAATATATAGGTATTTGTCATAAGAATAACTAAAATGAGTTCAAGAATTCTGATCTTATGATTATAAAAATAATATTTCATTCAAATGAAGCAAAATGTCATTTCTCTCACTCTATTCTAATATATCAAATCAAATAAATTTTTATTTAAAGAGTATGTATTCAACAAAAGTTGGTCTTTCATACAATTACTCCGTTATAATAAAATTAAAAAATATTAAAAATTTAAAATATAATTAAAAATTAATTAAATTTAAAAAATGCTTAAATTTTTCCAATTTTTAAATTCACATCATTTAGAGAATAAGTTATTTTATAATTGATGAAAATTTGTAAACTAATTAAAAGCTGACTTTATAATAGAGATATAATATTTAAATAAAATATTTCAAATATTTTAAAATTTAAACTTAATTTAAGGCTATAATTTTAAGGTCCAACTGGTTGAACAAAATTCGGTACCTACTGTATTAGTCAAATATGGAATCATTACTTAATTGATCTAAAATGTCACTATATTATATTTACTAATAAAAAGTAATAGATTAAGTATCCCCACTAGGAAAATTCTGGGAGCGTTTGCTTTATATTGTGACGGTCTTGATTAAAGACCTGGGAAAATCCCAATTAATTAAGTCCCAATTAATTGAAAATTTCTGAGATATTTTAATAAAGCACAGGATTTATTAATAAATGAAATAATATGAAATAATTTGATCTAGGTTTCATTTTCTTAAACCCTAAAATAAAACCGGTAGAGGGCATCAAATATAAAAACTATTTCGCAATATCTCAACAATATTAACATCGATTCTTACTAATAAAATAATGCTAATTACGAATATGAAAATTAATACACTGTATCTTTTAGGACTTAGAAGTTATTAATAAAATAAATTTGTTTTTAGCGATCTTAAAGTTTGCTTTAACTTAGAGTAAAACGATTTCTATATTTCTTTCATTCATTATAAAAATATTATCTTGTACTTCATGTTTTTACTATAAAACTTATTTATTTGACGCCCTCTACCCATTTTATTTTAAAGTTTAAAAAAAAGAAACCTAGATGAAATTGTTTCATATTATTTCCTTTATTAATAAATCCTAATATTTTTTCCTATGAAACTCTTAATGTTAAACACATTTAATATAACCAGATTATATAACCGGAATTCGATATAACCAGAAGTACTCTATAGACAACCCTTATTAAACTAATTTGATATAACAAGAAATTATTAATAAAACTCTAAATTCAGACTATTTTCTAATAGATTTAGTAAACCTTTTTTTAATTTAGTTAATAAATTAAATTAAATTATAATAAAATAATATTAAAGCTAATAATAATCGAAAATTAGATATTACATTACATATTCATTTAATTTTTACAAGAATTAAGTCATTTTTATGAATTTGATATAACCAGAATCTGATATAACCGGACCATTTTAACAGCACCAAGAGTCTTGTTATATCGAGGGCAAACTGTATTATCTAATCAGTTCTTAACATTTCATTGAACTTTTGAAATGAGATTAAAGTAGTTGCTATTAAAAAACAAAATACTTCTAAACTGAAATAACCAAGCTGAACTACAAAAATTAAAGAGTTTTAAATATATTTTTCTAAAATTAATTAATATTTTAAAACATTAACTGAAAAAAATTTCAAAATATTTTAGGTTCATTTATTAAAATTTACTATATATGCATTTATAAAAAAATATCAAGTATATTTTTAATATTAATATATTAAACAAAAGTATATAACGATATTATATTATAAATATGAGTTTTAAGAGAGTTTTAAACTTGAAAACAACTCATTCTATGTTTGAATTAAATAATTCAATAATAAATTAATGAAAATATTTTGTTATAATTTTGTTTACTTTATATAAGAAAGTTATTTAAAATAAAATAATAAAAATTTTATATTAATAATATATTAAAGACTTTCTGTTTTTCTTAGTATAAAACCTATGACACAATTAAAGTGCCAAAACATACCATCCTTTCCCATATCATAATTATTAGAACAAGAGTTTAGCGCCCAAACAGTTTCCTGGAAAACACCAAATTATGCTGTGCTCATGCAATACTTATTGCAGAAGTGAATCATATTTTCAAGTGAATGTGTTGTCATAGGAATGTTAGAGAGAGTGCTCAGACAACTTATCCTGTGCTCAGATGAACGTAACTCCAAGGTCTCAACTCATTCATTCTTATGCTGAGCGTTGAATGAATCACTTTTTTCCTCGAATTATTTTATATTTATTTTAAATAGAAAAAAGAATTTATTGCTAAAATAATCTAGTTCATTTTAATTTGTGAAATATAATTTAATATTTGTTCTATCACACTTAATTATATTGTTCAAGAACAAAAATTCTAGAAGTATTTCTCTGAGTTTTGTGATAAACTTGTATTAATTTACAAACTCATGGATTCTCTTCGAGTAAAGTTTCGCCGTTTAATAATAGAAATTTAAGTAATAAAGTAACAAGTGGTGAACAAGATCCTTCTAATTATAGATGAAATAATTGTCATTAATAATTAATTATCTTTTTATCATTTGTTTTGATATAATTTTGTAAACTTTTAATCAATAGAATTGTTATTCAAAAATGTGTGATAAGTGTGTCGTCACAAATGAATACTTTGAAAAGTTTAAAATAACCAAGTTTATACCAGAACCACTTCGTTCATCTGTAGTTCTATTTTATGTGTTTGAAGATGACGTCGGAAATAATATTCTTTTTAAAACTGATTCCGATCAAATGTTTAGTTTAGGATCAAACTATCGTGGTGAACTTGGACTTGGTCATCGTGTTGTCATTAAAGAACCAAGGCACATACCTTCTCTTAGTGATCAAGATATTCAAAGAATTTTTATTGGCAACATTTGTTTCTATGCAATAAATAAGCAAGGTAAACTTTTTGGTTGGGGAACTAATTATGTAGGACAATTGGCAACTAGCACAATCACAGAAAACAGTGTCTCAAAACCAAGTTTAATAAAGTTTGATGATGACCATGTTCAAATAAATTATGTCTGCTGTAGAAACGATTGTTGTTTTGCCTTAACAACTGATGGCGATGTCTATGGATGGGGTCATAACTTAGAGGGGAATAACTTATTTTCATATGAAGAAGGTATTATATTTAAGCCAGTTAAATTAAATTTATCTAGAATTAGAAAATTAGTAGATATAAGTTTTGGAAATTTTGCCCTTGATGAAAACAAATTTGTTTACTATTGGGGATTTTTAAATAAAGAAAAAGATAGAAACTTTGTTGCAAGTACAAAACTACTTAATATTGACCAAGTTAATGATATTGGAAACAGTTCTATATATGTGTTTTTCTTAAGAAATAATTCAATATATGTCTGTCTAAGTCCTAGTTTTGAAATTATCTTGATCAAAATTAATTATGAAATTGAATCAATTCTGTCGGTTCAAAATATATATAGTGATCCGAAAATTTGCCTGCTTAAATCATCAAGCAAAATATTTGAAATTAATGAACTTGAAATAAAAGAAACTAATTATAAAAGTTTCTTTGATTATTATCAAGATCAATTTCAAACTACATTCGACTCATTTTATATTAACAAAAATATGAAAATCAACGAAATAATTATACCATTAAAAACAAAGTTACAAGTTGAGTTAGATTACAGTATAGACTTTGTGATACCTATACTTGGTTATTCTGATGCACAAGCCGAGGTATACCGGCAACATTTAACAAGTTCATGTCAGGATAAAGTTGACCTTGGTAAGAAATTCACCAGTGTAAATAGCAATGAGATATTAATTGTAATTTTTTATAAGCACAATTACTAGGACAAATAGACAAGATAGATGATATAAATGAGATAGCAAGAATTTATTCTCAATTCGAAATAATATCAAAACTTGGTTCAGGGTCATTTGGTTCTACTTTCAAAGTGCGAGATAATTTTGATGGAAAACAATATTGTATTAAAGTTATTAAAAGTAAAAATGATATGAATTTTAAGAAAACATAAAAATTATTTCATTTAATATATTTTTAGTGAAATCAAAAAATTCACGAGAATTAGAAGCCTTAGAAGAATTACAAGAGAACCAAGTTGATAATAAATTATTAGATCAAGGTATGTTTCTATATATTAATTTGTACTATTTAAAAATATTTTCATAATAGAATATTTGAACCAACACTTAATGAGTCGGTCCAAACTGTACAATGAATTCTATACTAATGATCGTGAAATTATTAGTAACAATTTAAATTATAGTGAAAATATTATCAAGGTATTTGGGATATGGAGAAAAGTGTTTAAACCATATGTAAATCATTTTTATAAAATGGAACTTTGTGATGATAATCTGACAAAAATAACCAAGTATAAAAATTTCATATTTCAATCATATGTTGGGGAAATCAGTGATCTTCTTTTCTGCTTGGATATCTTTAAGCAAATGACCCTTGGTGTTATGAATCTTCATGATATCGAGTTAATTCATAGAGATATAAAACCGGAGAATTTTTTAATAAAATATAATATAAATATCAAAAAAATTACAATAAAATTATGTGATTTTAGTATAACTGTTAGGAAAAAGAATAATAATAGTGAAAATCCTAATAATGAGAATAACCAAGATAAACAAGAAGAACATACCCAAGCAATAGGAACACCTAATTATATCGCACCTGAAGTAAGGGCTGGAAAATATTATTCAAAAGAAGCGGATATTTATAGTCTGGGAAAGACTTTTAAATATTTAATTGAAAAATATTTCAATATTAGGTTAGTATTAAAATACTCTATCAATAAATTAGTTTAATTTTTATTTAATCTAGGAAATATCATCATAGGAAAGTTTCTTCAAATGTTAATATAATTAAATTACTTCTAGAAATTATGAGCAAGCTCATTGAGAATATGTTGAATAAGGATCCGAGTGAACGAACTCATGCAGGGGTAGTAATATTGATAATAAATTTTATTTATTTAACACTTAAAGCAATCTTTAGACAACCTAAACAAATTGAACTTGAGCAAACATTAATTAATTTTAGTAATTGTAATGAAACAATTATTCCATATTTTAAAGATCTTGCTCAATCTTTGGGTCGTTTTTCTCAAGATTATTCGCTAATTTTGCTTGATAAATTTATTAAGGATGAAAAAGACTTATTAGGTCTAGATAAAAGTTTTGTAAATATTATTTCAAAATATTTTGACAAATTTGCATGCTTACTAACAGAACTTGAGCCCTTTATTAATTTATCAACCAATGACTATGAACAATTAATCTTAGATCAAATTAAAGATAAAATACCAGAATTGCTGGGAAAATGTGATAGTTTATTTTTATTTCAAATTTATTTCTTGATTAATCACATATCAAATTCAAAAAAGGTTATATTTGTAAATAATTTAGAACATTTTGGGTTTATTCCATTGTTTGAAAAGTTGTTTGACGAATTAAAAAGTAAACAAGATGAATTTGTAGTCAATTACCAAGATGAATTCAATATGTTTGAAAATTTTGTGGAAATTTTATATTACGATTCTATAATTAATAGTAATATTACTTCTTTCAGATAAATGTTTTTATATGTTTTGATTTGTATATAATTATCATGATAATTTATTAAATAAATATATAAATGAATTTTATTGTTTCGGATACAATTTATCAATTAAATACTAATTATTATATTTTTCTTCAAAACTGTAATTTTGTTTCATAAATATCAAAAAATAATATCAAAATAATTGTAAATAATTTAAGAATATTTTGAGGAAAAGAATTTTTCTGAAATGAATTATTATTCAAAAAAATAAATATTTTAGGAGACCCTCAACTTTAAACTATTATTTCTTTAAACAACTTAAGATCTAGCATGGCAAATGATCTCAATTTCCAGGGAGTTACACTGGAATGTTCATTATAAGGGATTAGTTTTAATATTCTTTTTAGTAATAGAAATTTTGGTCTTAGGAGTTACTAATTATTTGTATTAAAGATGTGGTCATCATTTGATTTGAAAACCTAACCCAGCCCTTTGACCCTCACTGACTATGGTTAAAACAAGGTTTTACGTTCAAACTCAAAGGGCACTACATTTACGGGTTAAAACTAGTATATATTTCATTGAGTGTTTTAAAAGAATAAATATTAATATTTTAAGAACTCGAATAAAGGCCTAACTTGGGTAACCATCCTTCGACCCGCCACACCTAAAAAATCTTATAGATAAGAAGTGGTGGTCCTACGGCCCACCACATCTAACAATACCTTATTGACAGAAAGTGGTAGTCATTCGGCCCACCACCGTGGGTGTGTGGGTGTGTGGGTGGGTGGTGGAAAGACGATTCTATATACTACCTTTACTCTGTAAATGTAGTGAAAATTATTTAAAAGTATTAAAATCAGATAAGAATTTGAGTAATAATTATCACTAAATATGATATATGACCTTGCTATATTTCTATTATTATCAAAAGTAAATAACATGGCAAATATTAAACAATTAATGTAATTTTAGCTTGTTATCAATTATTTTGAACAGTGAATTTGAAGCAAAGCCAATACAAACTTGGTGAAAAGAAGGTAGTGTAGAACTAGATAAAATTAAATAATTAGTATTAACCTAAACTTGCATGTAAAGTTCACACACCGTTTATAAGTGAGGTCAAATATTGATTATCAATTGGCCTGTTTTAGGGCTTTTAAAAAGATTTTAATGAAAAATCAATAAAATTATTTAAATTTTTATTAGTAAATTACCTAGAACTTCACTTTTATTTTGCATAATTTCTTATATATATTTAGTTTAATTGGAAGTTATATTTCGTTTCAAAAAAAAATTTATTAAATAATAGAAACAAATTTCTATTGAATTAAATAATTGACAAAACTTGTATTCAATACAATTATTAGAGAATTTGTGTAAAAATATAAAATGTATTACATTTTTCTATAAAATAAAATGTGATTTATCTAAATATTGTTTTTATTCTAATAAAAATAAATATTAACCTGGAAAGTTTGCAAAAATGCGTCAGCCGGGAATCGAACCCGGGCCACCCGCGTGGCAGGCGAGTATTCTACCACTGAACCACTGACGCCGTCTGAAAACACTTTAAATTAAAATAATTGCCACTAATTTACGTTAGAATTTGTGTTCAATTAAGTTGTATTGAAATCACGATTATTTTCAGGTCATTCGCATAAAACACAGAAATGTGTCAATACTTTAAAGCTGTTTTACAAACAATTTATTGCTTTCCAGCAATTGTTCTCTAAGTCCTAACCTCTGACTTCTATTTAACTTTTTATTAATTGATTAAAAAATAGCTAATTTATCATGCACATTCATGAACAACCAAGATTAAATAATGTAACAAATAAAGTAATAGTTTTATACTCTTTATCATTTAATTTAATTATATGTTTAATAAGAAGTTCGAACGATAAGTTTTTACTTAAAAGATTAACCATAATCTATTTTTTAATTGTAAAAGTAATCAAGGGAAACATTCCGAGTCTTTTGTCAATTAAATGATTTCATCCCAAACTTAAAATTTGAGTTTTTCTTTTAAAAAAAACAAAAACCAGATAATTGTATTCATATAATTGTTTCAAATAATTGGTTTTAAAATTTTAAATCTAATATCGTTTAAAAGCTATTAACTGACAAAATTAGTTCTCATGATTTATTCATTGAATAGAAGTTGAAATTTAAGTTTGCAGTTAAGCGGTTATT
This sequence comes from Galumnidae sp. Gr-Ori-00277, assembly GCA_034700165.1. Lineage (NCBI taxonomy): Eukaryota > Metazoa > Arthropoda > Arachnida > Sarcoptiformes > Galumnidae > Galumnidae sp. Gr-Ori-00277. The sequence continues at coordinate 8,327 of JAQIXI010002234.1, forward strand.
GCAAAACAAGTTTATAATTATTAGTGTAATGCGTTACACAACTAAACAATACAATGAAAACGTATGAATAAAATGCAAACAAAACATTTGGTAATATTTATCAATTGAAGACTAATTAAATATACTTTAAAACTGTATCATTATTTTATAATTTTAAGAAATAGTATCAAAACAATAGTAAATCACTTAAAAGCAGTGAATTGATTAATAGTTGCTTATACCATGGTAAAAAGTCACTATAATAAGTGCTATATAACACAAAATAAAGTTAGTTATTCAAATAGTTATTTATTTTTAAAATATATGAGTATTTTTAAAATAGTTATAAAACACCAAGCAAGATTTTTAGGTGTTTTCTCTTATAAATGAATAGATTACAATCGTATTAATTCAAAATAAATTAAAGAAATAACAATTTTAGCAAAAATTTATAATTTTTGAAAATCAAATTTTTGTTTCAATAAATTTGTTAAATTTACAGTTTTTACTATCACTCAAAACTTTAAATTAGATATTTTGTATGTTTTTAAACTATGCTTTTTGTTGCTCACCTTATTATTTACAGTCATTTTATTTATATTTTCCTCTATTTTTTTCCTTTTCACGAATTTGTTACCTTTAATGTTAAAATATTTTAATATCATTCAAATAGTTAAATACTTCTAGTATAGTTATTTGTAGGTAATAATTTATTTTATTAATAAATAAAAATTGTTAAAACGTTTCCTGATTTAGTACATATCTAATTCACCCCTTCCTAAAGCATGTTTATCAATCGGGTATCATAGTTATTTCAACTGAACATCAATTCCCTGTTTATTACATACAGTGGAAGGTCAAATAAAATAAAGATTCTAATCTTAAGTAAATAAATTTGAAAATTTTATTATTTTTATTAAAATATGAAAAAAATCAATAAATTTATTTAATTAAAAGAAAGTCATAAGAAATAAATTAAATATATATCTACAGGGTCAGGCAGAAAGTCGGTGCACAATATTGTAGCGTAAGGGAACTCGGCGTAGCCCTCGGGATTACCTGGAAAAATTAAATTGAGTTTGTTTATATTTGAAAAGATAAATAAATAATATTTTGACAGTTGGTTGAGCTCATCATTTAGAAATTTTTATTATATACAACTGAATATGCAAAGTTTAAGTGTTAAAAAATTAATTCACTTTTGCATCAATTTTTTTTATAAAATTAAAATAAATTTATAATTATTCTTTGATAATTTGTTGATTAAAACCTACTTTTTGCAAATATTTATTTTTTTCCGGGTAATCCCGAGGGCCACCCTAAGTTCCCTTACGCTATAATATTGTGCATCGACTTTCTACATGACCCTATAATATAGGGCCTATATCATGAAAACATATGTTTAAGTAGAGTTATGTCACACTTTTGTTGAATATAATTAAATATTTTAATTTATTTAATATAATAGAAATAATTCAATTAAAATGTGGTTGTTGCATTTTTTCAAATAATCTTTTGTGATATTCGCACGACTAATATAACAATATTAATAGGTTTAGTTATCTATAAACTATCAAAATTATATTTACAAGTGTATATTGATTGAAATAAAGAATAAATAAAATAAAATAAAATAGAATAAAATTGAAGAAACAATGAAGAAAAAACAAAAGATAAAAAACTGAATTTAAAAGGGTTTTAAGGGAACTTAAAGCCCCTTTATTAATGCCATCCTTTTCATTCATTAATTTAACGGTTGAGTCAATACAATAAGCGATCAAATATATAAGTTTTTCATTTGTTGAATATTTCCTAGATTATTTAAATATTTGATAAATTAGAATTGTTTTCTATTTAAATAATTACAGGACATCCGTGTGAGCTACTCTCCTGAGGGGCTTCCCACGTTTTCTCATAGTCAGAAAATACATCTTGGTGTTTATCATTTGAGAGGGAACTTCCTATTTTTAAAGAAAATAATTAAAAAAAAATTTTACTTTTAAATAACCCAATACTTTATGATGTCGTCCGGTGAAGTCATTCTTACGGAAGGCCTCCCGAGCTATGCTCGTAATGAATACCAAAAGGATGTTTCCAAACCATATAGTAAATATTGAATCATATTTTTGTTCAATTCTTTTAATAACTTGGTCACAACGTTCCTTGCTACGAAATGCTTGATAATTTTAGAATTAATTAGTTAATTTTAATTAAAAATATTTAAACATATAGAGAAATGTTACCCAAGAGTTGCAGTGAAAAGGGTCCGGGAGGCAGACTATACACTTGTAAATATAATTTTGATAGCTTATTGATAACTAAATCTATTAATAGTGTTATAATATTCGTGCGAATATCACAAAAGAAATCATTTAATAAAAATTGCAACAATCACATTTTAATTGAAATAATTCAATTATATTAATTCAAATAAAATATTTAATTATATTCAACAAAAGTGCGACATAACTCTACGCAAACATACGATCGTTATATTAACTATCGTAACCTACTTAAATCATGATAATTTTTGAATGGATGGTCCGATTTTCAAGCAG
>JAQIXI010002235.1:0-10862 GCA_034700165.1 Galumnidae sp. Gr-Ori-00277
TTAATTGTATTATAAGAGCAAAATTATAGCAAGATTCATTTATAAAACATTTTATTTATTTAATTAAAACTAATTTTGAAATTATTTTTTTAAATAGAAATAATATAAAATCAAAACAATGAAAACAATACTTTTAAGTTCAATCAAAGCCAATAAAATTCCATTGAATTACTGATACCTTTCCTTAAAAAGTTTTTAATTAAAAGATTTGTTGTGAAACTCATTCTTAGAGTTATATTAGTTTTAAAATTTAATTTAAAAAACCTATATTTGGAAATACATAATCTGATGTCTGGGCGATGGGTCTGAAAGAGAGTGGAAAATGTAAACATTGATTATTAACACCATTTATATCCAGAGATATCATTCTTAACAACTTATTGTTAATAAAAGAATTTTCGATAAACTTATCAAATCTAATATAATAAATGAGTTTTAGATAAGAAGTGATTACTTTTTTCTATCACTAGTTTTTAAATTTTGCTTGCTAATAATACCAGTTATCCTCTGTAATTTGAAATTCAGTCAAATTTTATTTCTTAGAAGTTCTTTAGTTATCCTTAACCATAAAAATTGATAAAATATTACTCTTTATATGACTGACTGTTTGTCACAAAATAATATTTTTTGAAAATAATTAAGAAATAATTGAATGAAAATATATTTTTGTAAAACAATTCTTTTTAAAGACATTTAAATACATTTTTTCATTTAAAGCATTTAAAGACAAAATATAACGAAAACCTTAGTGACTCATGCAATTTAACCTTGTTACAATGTCATAAAGTGGTAGAACACCTATAATTTTGAAAATTCCATTTAAAGGACATTTTTAAAGAATAATATTCTTAATGAAACTAACAATCCTTTCAAGTCATAAGTTATGATCATTTTGTGATAATTTAAGTGAAATTACATTCAATTTATTTCAGAAAATGAGTGAATGAAATGAAATTTTAGTAAAAATTATTTATTGAACACAAAATTTCTCTCAAAAACTTAAATAGTTTTAATCAAATAAAAGTTAAGGCAATTCTTTTTAAAAATCCAATTAAAGTAAATTGCATAAAATAAATTAAACTTGATAAAAATGATAAGTTAACTTTTCTAATAAATTATATTTCTTTGTTCTTAAAATAAAACTAAAATTAAATAGATAACTCCATAATTCACATGTGACTCATTTACATAACAATTTCTCACATTATATGAATGTTTACAATTCCCAACACTATAATTGTCATTTCATAAATTGTTCTTGCTAACTTTGCTAATATCACTAATAGTATAGAATTGCTTAAATTCCAGTCAAAAATGTGTGAAAACTTTCACTCAATTAATATCTGAGTGAAGGCCAAACCCTTTATGTAAAGAGACTTTTGGTTTAGTTTTGATAAATTTTTAATTGCAGTCAAAATCGTATAAAACCTATAAAACAAATATTGAAACATTCAATTGTAAAATGACCCCACATATGACCAAGATCATAATCTTAATCGTAAGAATTTTACCATGAAACTCCTAATCATTATTCCTGAGTGAAAGCTAAGTAGACCAAAAAATTTTAACTAACTTAATTAACTAAGTTTAACAGGAATGTAGCAAGTTCATTTATCTTCAAGAAAAATGACATAACTCTCACTAATTTAACCAAAGATTGTGTTCAGAGTCCAGATTTTGAGAAACATTACATGAATACCAGTTTTGGTTTTAAATTAAATAAAGCGGATGTCTATCCTCTATGTCTACCCATAGAGAAATTAAAAGAGCATAGAATAGTACATAATAGCACAGAATAACACAGGCATACAGATGTTACCCATACGATCTCTAATATTCGTATGCATGAGAAAAGGCAACCGACCATTAATGCAAACTATCATCAGACAAGACTCAAAAGAGAGAAAAGCCTAAAAAATGAATAGAATTGTTGGTTAGGATGACTGGTGAGGGTGTGCCCACTCTCAGGCAATGTTTGTCGGCTCAATGTTCACAACAATCAGACTTTTATCGGATAAAACATTCGATTATATTTTCATTTAGGCTTTTAGTCAATGGCTTTATTTCAGTGCATTTACTTCTTATTGAATTCATTGAATTCTGTTTTCATTGATTGACTTAAAAGACTGACTCAAAGAGTCCTTCGTTTGCATTCAATACTATTATTCATTTGAATATTTCTTTAGTTGAAAATGAATTCCAGTGAAAAGATATTTTTCATTCTCTATTCGAGAGGGAAAGGCTGGGAACTGTCCAAATGAGTTAACGACTGAGTAAATAATTGGTGTGAATACTCGTTATGCTGTGCTCTTAGGTAACACTTAACTTCTTAAGTGATTTTTAGAGAAGACTAAAGCATTTACTGTACGGTGAGTTCAATTTTACTTTTGTATTAACTTTTTATATCTGATTTGCAATAAATTCTATCATTTAATTCAAAATTAAGATTAAATTAAAGTTTTTTTTGAGTGTATTTTAGAGTATTTCAAAGAATCCGTTTTCGTAATGACTCTAATATTTTAAAATTATTTGATATGAATTTCGGTCTCTCTTTGATATAAGACATCAAAACAGTGGACCCATCCGTCAAATATCTGTCGAAAAGTAGAAAATATCTGAAATTTGATGGATTAGTCGTGAAAGTCAGGAGAATTTCTAATTTCACAATAAAATAATTTTGTGCCAAAGCGGGAGTCAAAGATAAAAAGTTGTTCCCCTCGTTGTACACAAATCAGTGAACGGCGTGTAATCCTTAGTTCAAATCAGAATCGACTATACCTTTAAGTTTACTGTCTTCTTGTTTACAACACAGGGGGTAAAGAAGACGTTCCCCTCTGGACTCTATCAACGTCTAGTGCTTTTTCGGTGGCGATTTTGATTTGCTATCAGTGTTTCGGTGGAGTTCCCAATAAAAACAGTATATGTTCGAAGAGATTGTAATCTAAATGTCAGTCATATTCTAAATGCTTTTCTGGTTATGAAAATTGTGTTTCATTTGTGTGTCAATTGATGTCAACCCGTTTTGTGAGTGATATTCGCCCAAAAATATACTCATTTGTGCTTCATTTGTGCCTGGGTGTAATCGCAAAGTTCATTGAATTTCAATTGACTAGAATTTCATTGTTTTCATAGAAAAATAATATAAGAAATGGAATTAAAAAAATAATTTTTTTTATGAATACAAAACTCGAGGCGTTTCACAAATCCAGTGGAGGGAATTCATTGTCTGTTCCCTAGAATTGAATTATTATCTCAAATACAATATTTGACTGAAAATCATATTTATTTTTCTTGAATTAATTTATTATTACATTAATGTCGAGTGAATTTTGTTATTCACTTGTTTTATGAGTTTTTGTTTATTTTGTCTGAATTTTTGCTGCAATTCATCAAAAAAATTGTTTAATTCATTCGAAACGTAAGTTTACTTTACGTTTATTTCTAATAATTTATTAAAATTAATTTAAAACTTAAAACAAGCGGTCGATAGAATTTAATACTTTCTTCGAACTTATAATTGAGATACCAATGCTCTAGGAAGTCTAAAAGTAAAGTCAATTATCAATTGAATTCTATTCTTATTTTAAATTGATTTTGATTAATGCTGTCTTTTTGTATCATGATATTTTTATGAAAATTGATTCATTCTTAACAAAAAGATTTGATTCAATTGAAAAAAATGATCCCAATTTCAAAAGCCATTGAAAGTGTCAATCATTCCGTAATTTAATAGAAATTTTCAGATAATTTAAACCAATTTATAAAAATAATGAAAATTTCGAAAGTTTTGACATAAAAATTGTTTCAATAATATTGTTTTAAACCAATTTCTCATTCCTTTCTTCAAAACCCTTTCGTTTTTAAAATCAAAAGAAACGTTTGTTTTACTTTTCATTCGGTTTCCAAACGATAATAAATTTTATTGTCTTTAGTTTCTGTTATTACTATTATTTTTTGTTGGAAAAGAAGTAACAAAAAACTAATCGATTTGTAAAAAGTATTGTTTATTATTTGATTTTTGAATATAAATCGCAAGAAATGGATTTGAAATTATAGTTCTTATATGAGTGGCGAATATGAAATGCATTTCATTGTTATTACGGTTGAAATATAGCCTAAATTGGTTTTATAACAATAAAAAAGTATTGAGTAATGGAAAACCAAATGCCGCCCATTATAGCAATCGGTATACCGGCGCTCAAATATTAGGTCATACTTTCAGACTTTAAATATTTATATTTAATTCACTGAAGAGAATAAAAAGTAAAATATTTGTTCAGTTTTATAGCCAGACATAACCCAATATTTGAGACTAAGTGAAGGCTGTAATCTTCTATAGCATATTTGTCCATGATACATTTTTGTCATTTGTAGACATACTCTTATAATTATTTTTGTTGAAAATATTTGAGACTTTCTCTGATAGAAATTATATATTTTGTCGGAATATTTCAATTTATTCCAAAGATTGAGGTCCTGTCAAAGTTGATGAAACCTCTGCCGCTCTTCAATTGAATATCTCTGAAAAGTAAATGCTATGAATCGCATGATTTGATAGCGAAAGTCATAACTAAAAATCTATTGAATCAGACTTTCAATGGTGTTATTCCTATGTCTTATAATTATTCAAAACATCGAAATATAATTTCTTTGGTCGTCTCTCCCATTCATTGTCGGCAGACTTATAGAAAGACCACCAACTGATCAATTGCTGGAGAGAAAGTACTTTTGTCTGCTTCTCTTATGTTTGTCTATACGTTTAATAAAAAAGTTTATTATGATTTTCATGATTTCCAATACCTCTTACTTTCCATTACTTCTTATAAAACAAATTATTTCAAATACTTTCCATTTAATTCTGGTTTAAAAGTAGATAATTATCTCTTAAATCAATTCCTTTGAATTGATTTCAATACTTTCTCTTTTATTTTGAGAGAGAGATGGAGAGAGAGAGAGATGGAGAGAGAGAGAGAGAGAGAGAGAGAGATGGGGAGAGAGAGAGAGAGAGAGAGAGAGAGAGATGGGGAGGGAGAGAGAGAGAGAGAGAGAGAGAGAGAGAGAGATTTATTAATGACTAGTCATGTCTCTTATGCCGTTCGCCAATAAGTATTATTAATATAACTATTATAGCAGTCAGTCAGTCAGTCAGTGGTTGTATTGAAATTGATCAAATGCCCTAGGCTAATCTCATTTTAATAATTGATCGGAGAGTGTGTATGAAAATAAATTTTGTGATGGATGCTTTTTTATACAAAGGGATGGGCTTTCAATTTGTTTGCACAAAGAAACTAACATTAAATCATTTTCTATTTCATACCTTTCCTTTCAATCAAAACAGTTTTGATATCTTAAGACAGTTTTCCAAATAATGGAAATCTTAAAAACAGAACTAAAAAAAATATAATTAATTTATTAATGAAAATGATATTCGAGGAGTGTTTTAGTGTTTTCTCAAAATTAATGAGACTTTAATTACTGAAATCACTGGGGAATAGCTCAGAATGACTGAGAAGGGATGAGAAGGGCTGCCATTTGGCTACTTTTAAAGTCAATAAGAATGCGATCCGTATATAAGTTTGTAATTTATTCGATGAAAAAAAATAGTTTTGTGGCGAAACTCTACTTTACTATCAGTTGTTTTCGAGTGGTTTTCTCCTCAACTTTACTTAGATATGAATCTCGAAAAACATGTAAGACCTGAAGGTTAGGGTCATCGGGCGCTCATATATCATGTGCTGAACAATTTTTCATCTTTTCTTAACAATAAAAGCGTTAAAAACTCCAATTTATTTATTAGACGTAAATTTAATTTAGTTTTTTTGCTTTCACTTACTTTTGACTCTAATTCTGACTAATGTTTCGGTGATTTTTATTTATGTACCAAAAAATTGTATGAATTCCAGTCTATTTATTACAAACTTTTTTGTTGAAATCATTTTTCAAAAGAAATGTTTGTTTTTTTATTTTCAATTTTTTATTTGAAAAAAATGAATGAATTGCAGGTTTATATAAATAATAAGAAGCAATAAATATAGTAAACGACTCAATCAATTGTGAATTTTTCTCAAATATTATAAATAATCAAAGAATAGACACAAAACAAGTTTTTTCAGCACATTTTGAGTATAATATCAGAGAATATCTTCAAATACCAAATGTTTTGTTTCTTAACTACTTTTATGATTAAATGAAAGTGAAAAACATTCTAAGGTTATGTTGTCTCCGGTCAGAGGGGAGACCCGGCTTTTTGTACCTTTCCTGAGCTTTGTTTACCATCCAATGGCTTCTTAGGTTTGGGTTCCTTGGGCTCAACCTTAGGCTCAACTTTTGCCTTAACTTCGTCAATTTTATGTTCTTGGTCCTTTTTCACATCGACTTTGGCTTCTTCCTTCTTCTTCTCGTCTTCTTTGATTTCCTTCACTTCCTGTACTTTCTTCACTTCCATATCCTTCTGATCCTTAATATCTTTTCTGTCGTCAATTTGTGCCACTTTTGAGTCGACGACAATATCTTTCTTTTCGTTCTCTTTCTTAATGTCTTCCTTTACCTCATTCTTGACCTCAACCTTTTTGATTTCTTCTACTTTAAGTTCATGGACATCCTTTCTCGCCTCTTCCTGTACTTTCACGCCATCAACTTTCTCAACAATCTTATCTTGTTCTTTCTTGATTTCAACCACTTTTTCCTCTTTCTTTTCCTCTTTCTTTTCGTCTTCTGGTTTACGTACTTCGAGTTCACCCACTTTTTGGTTCTGAGTTTGTTTAGCATCCATTCTCTGTTGTTCGGCATCAGTTCGAATGGATGACTGTTCGCCTTTCTTCTGTTCGTCCAATTGAACCCTTTTTGGTTCTACCACTGGTTGGACAGAATCAGATACAATGGGCTCTTCTTTCTTAATTTCCACAACGGGTTCTTTTCTCTCTTCAGCGATCTTGACTTCTGGTACCACCTCTTGTTTTTGGTCCACTTTCTTAATCTCTTCCTTTGGTTCTTCTTTAGTCACTAATTTGGACTCTTCTTTGTGTTCGTTCCTCTGAACGACTTGTGGTTCGGACACAACTTTATTGTCGTCACTAACGACTTGACTAACTTTTGGCTGAGAATCAGATATGATTTGAGATCCGACTTTGTTCTGTTCCGACTCCACTTTTGGCTCAATCTTTTTGGAATCGGAGGGTAATTGTTTGGGAGAGGGCTGTCCTGAACTCAGTGGTACAACCTTTGAGTTTTGTGACACAACTACCGCATCATTTCCTGATCTGACATCAGCTCCAACATCAGGATTGACTGCTGGGTTTGGCAATCCAAACTGCTGGGCATCCAAACCTTTTGGAGGAAATCCAGGAATGGCGATGGGGGCGGCTGTTGAGCACAGCATTGATTCGGATTAAAATTTTTGCCAAATTATTGAAAAAATGAGTGAAATTCTGAAGACTTACCAAAGATTTGAATAACGAATAAACAAAATAAACTGAAAATCACTTTCATTTTTGAAGAATATTTTAAACACAGAATTAGATTATAGTGAACACCCTATCAGTTGTCAGTTGTTGTCGATGTCCAGAAATGTAATGACACGAAAGAGTTGGACGTCTCTCTTAAATACTGTGTCCGACAGAAAGAAAAAAAATGTTTGTTCACGTCTTGAGGTCTGTGGCAATAAACTTGAAAAAGTCATTTTAAACTGGATTTTCGATATATCGGCTCAAAACTTGATTAACTGAAACTCCCATATAATAAAACATTTGGAGATGTGCTAAAGATTTTCACTTCTGATCCCATCCCCAGATCATTCTGAACCCATAAGAATGTTAGTGAAAACTGGAATTATTATCTGAATTTACTGTAAAAATAAAGTTTTTCCTTTCAAACAGAATACAGTTTATTGAACTCTTTTTTCTATTCAATCCGAGAGATATTCACTTTTTCAGACACCTTTCAGTGGATTTTCATCTCCTCTGACGACACTTTCAATTTAATTGACTTCGAATATAAAAATTCGATTATAATTATCAGTGGTTTTCACCAAAAAATTATTGACATTCAATCTCTCATCAATTGCAGGGATGGGCACAGAATTTCATGTTTGGAAAACATTTTTCTAATAAGGCTATTGCATAGATAAACAAAATTTCCAAATGTGCATGCTAATATTTGCATTGCATTAAATCTATGCTGAAATTTGAATAAATTATAATTTTTATTAAAAAAATTTACATTTTATTAAATGACTTAACTTTAATAACTTTTTACAACTTTTTTAATACTTTTTATTGTTTGGAAAACTTTATATTAAATGAACCGAAAAGAAATTTTATTAAATTGAGTGACACCACTAAACAAACTAGGTAAAACAACATAAAAACTATAATAAATCAATAATAATTTGTCCTTTAAAAAATCATAACTCAAGTCCGTTGACTCGAGCAAGGTCATCGTTTCTAATGTCTTTCATTGCACATCCCTGTGAAGTGCATTACGAGAAAATATTTTAAGAATTTTATTTTAATGGATAATTCGGGTATACTTTGATATAAAGCATAAATTGATGTGAGTCTTATCAAAAAGTGTTCGTTCCTTTCGTCCCAACCGTTCCTTATTTGGTAATTAAAATTTTATAGTCAACTGTTATTAACCTTAAATGCATTTCAACAAACATTTGATTTTAATATTTTATTTAAAATACAATTTTTTGTTTTTGTTTAAATTTATTCCAATAGAAGTGAAATTGTTTTTTAGCCTTTATTTTAGTAGTTAATTGATCTTGCATGTTTACTGAATTTTTATTAGCAGCGGCTTTCAATCTGACAGATTCTTATCATAAGAATACTTATTATATTTACGTTGATTTGAATATTAATGTATTATAACATTAATAACAGACTTACTGTCAATGTTTCGGATACTTTCTCTGAAATTTTCTCATTTATTTAATTTTTATCGAAATTTTCTTATTTTTATCTCTTTTTTTGTTGTTTGAAACAACTTTTGATCGACTCTACAATTGAAGGCTAATCTCTTTTGAATAGATATTTTTTTTGCTAATTATTTATTAGACTAATAATTAATTCGAGGTTTTATTCTTAAGTACAAGTTTGACAATTCATAATTAAGCAAGTTAAGTTAAGTTAAGTTAAGTTGAACAAACATTAGATAAATAATGAGAGAATAATAATATATTCTGTTATAGTTGTTATAATATGTAAATTAGTTTGTTTTTCAATTGCAAGTTCTTTTGATTCAAGGGCTAATCGTGATAGAAGTCAGGTGAGAGAGAGAGAGAGAGAGAGAGAGAGAGAGAGAGAGAGAGAGAGAGAGAGAGAGAGAGAGAGAGAGACAAAATTCTGTGCCCATCCCTATGTTTGATAGAATAAGTGCTAATAATTTCTTTTTTTGTTGAAATCGTAGATAAAAATAATTGAATTTTTATATTTGAAAGCATTAAATCAAATACCAATAAAACCAATAAAAATAGTTATGTCTTCAGAAAAGATGAAGAAAATATTCAAAAGAAAGTGAAAAAAAATGTGAATATCTTTGGACTTCACTTTTTAACAGAAAAAAAGAGTTCAATAAACTTCTCATTTATTTAAAGAAAAAGAATTTATAAAACATTTATTTTTACAGTAAATTCTGATAATAATTCCAGTTTTCTCTAACATTTTCATGGGTTTCTTCTTAGAGGAGATCAGATTTGGAAATCTTGAGCACAGGTTAAGCAAAGTTTCAAAATGTTTTATTATATGTGAGACTGAGTTAATCAAGTTTTTCGGCGAAATATCGAAAATCCAGTTTAAAATGATTTTTCGAGTTTATTGGCTCAGACGAGACGAGAGCCACGTTTTCGTCATTGACCGGACACATATTTAAATGACTCGACCATAACTTACCTTTCATTAAATATTTTGACAGCAATCAAGTGTTTGCAATTGTCTCATGTCTTTGATGTCAATCAAAGTTTGTTTCAAATAAATTAATTCAACTAAAAATTCACTCAAATTATTCGCTCAGAAAAATGAAAGTGTTTTTCAATTTATTTTTTGTTGATTTTTCTCGTTTTGACGAACACTTAAATTATAGTTTCAGTCATAGAAAATGAAATTTTCAAAACTTTTTTTTTCCTCCAAAACGAAACTATAATTCAAAGTCAGTGTCAAAATGCAAACCAAAGGAAAGGAAACATTGAATTCAATTTACTTTTTTCTTAAAAACATTTTTTTCATAAATAAAAAGCGCTTTTATTGTTGGAAACCATAAAAAATTGATTCACTGATGATGTATGAGTTGGTACTGACCTTAACCTTCAACTTTAATTATTTCTTTTAGATAGTAATCGAGGAAAAACTTAGAATATTAGTATTAAAAACGACTGATAATTAAAATAGACTAAAGTCTTTGCGGAAAATTCGTTTTCATCGGATATTTTTCATATAAACTGATCAAACTCTTGTTGCTAACTATACAACAAATTTAGCAAGGGCAGATGGCATGTGATGGCAGCTGAAGATATTCTGTTCTTTCAGTGGTCGAGTAATTAAAGTGTATTAAACACTCCTCGATCTGACTCTCATTAAAATATTTATTAAAGTGTATTATATTCGCAAAAATGTGTTTCAAATGCTTTTTTAAACAAAGATTTTTTAATCAAAGAAATTGACTTAACTCTGAGAGAGTCCGTCCCCTCAGAAAAGGAGCGTTTAATATAAATTTCATATAAAACTTAAAACTCTCTTTTGGATCAATTATTAAAATAAAAATATCCTAGGGCAATTGATCAATTGCTGATATAACCACTGACTGACTGACTGGTAAATAGTTATATTAAAATAATAATACATTTGGGAACAGCATAACAGACAGTT
>JAQIXI010002236.1:0-10856 GCA_034700165.1 Galumnidae sp. Gr-Ori-00277
GGAATAAATTTCTTTTGCAAAAGTCATGATTTGTGTCAATTTGAATGATATTGCATTCGTTTATGATAGCCAAGGTGCTCTCAATTTTTTTATATAACCCATGATTATTCTCAAAACCTCTCCAAACTTAAGTGGAAATATTTAACCTAGTTCAAATAAAATAATATGTAATTTAAATTAGCTCTAAGCTGTTTGAAAATTTGACAATTATTTAGCACCACCTTGCTCATATAGAATAATTTTTAAATAGATTTCTTTAAACTATAATTTAAACCGAAAAACTATTTGGGCTAATCTCTGCCCGAATAAAGCTAATGACTTTTACCTCTCCAATATTTTTATCTTGATCAAAAACATCTATTGAGATGTGAAGGTTTTATAAATTAATCTTGCTAAATATTCTTCTATTTTTTCTACAGACGACTCGAACAGAATCAGATAACAGAAGTGCCTCCAAAAGCGTTCAATCAATTCAAAAGACTGACTCGAATGTAAGTCGAGTGACTTTTTTCAAGAAAAAAAATTGAACTTTACTCAAAGTTTATCATGCACAGTTTATTGATTTCTATTTTTCTCATTCTTTCTTCTCAAGTGATTTATCCAAGAATAATATCACCCGAATAGCAGCGGACGCTTTCTCTGGTTTAAAATCACTCAATTCATTGTAAGTATTGATTTGTTTTGTGACGATCGCCAGGAGAGTCATTAATGGCTATGCTATTACCTTGCTCATATGAAGCTAATGATGGCTTCTTTTTAGATTTATTTTTGGTAACGAAATAACTGATTTACCGGAAGGTGTTTTCAAAGGATTGTCATCTCTTCAATTGCTGTGAGTCTTGGATAATTGAATTCCATTTTTTAATATATGCAAGGTGGATTTTATGAAAAAAATATATTAAAAAAAATAATTAATTTTTATAAAATAATTTTAAATTACAAACGACCAAGATTAACTATGATATATTAAGTTACTTGATGATTTATATAAAAAAGAATTTGATAGTTGAAGCCTTGCATATATTAATGTTTTGACATTTTGCGAGATATAACTGAAATCTGATATAATTTTCAATTGAATTTAATAGTCTTTTGAACGCAAATCGCATTACTTGTATTCGGAGGAAGACTTTCAGTGATTTACATAATCTTAATTTATTGTAAGTTTAGTTTTCTCTGTAATTCTATCCTCTGGTCATAATTTCTGATGCCTATACTCTTTTTTTTCTAACCAAGATCACTTTACGACAATAATATCCAGTCATTAGCTGATGGCGTCTTTAAACCATTGAAGAGTATTCAAACTTTGTAAGTAGTTTTTTCTATTATATTTTTTCTATATTTATTTTTTGCTTTGCCTTACTTCTTATGCCTAGATTGTTTTAAGTAATTAAATTCTTGGTGATCATCAAGGTGTTTTGATGCTCTTAGAAATTTATTTATAACATGTGTGTTTTTTGTGCAAAAATTATGCTTGAGCATACCAAGTTATTGTTGACCTAAATATAGCTATGAAAATATTTAAATTTATTACCTTGTTGAAAATATCATATTATTATAATTTAGTGAAATTTGATCTAGCTAATATAAATGTTGATAATATTCAAATTGGAATTGAAATCTGAAACAAATATCAATTTTAAAATTTATTATTTAAACTATCAAAAATTGAAAACTATATATTTGGGCCAATTTACATATCTAATTAAAGTTACCTTGCTCATATAAAAGTGTAAATTAAAATTAAAGACATTTAATAAGATTTTCCATTAAAATATTGCCATTAATTCTAATAATGCTTTAAAAGCGTTAAAATTTGAGCTCTAATGAAGAGTTGGCTCTAAAAACAAAAAAAAATCCATTTCTTAATTAAAGAAAATTTTTTTTATTTTTTTTCGTTTAATTACTATTTTTTGGTTCGAATGAAAACTTGTTTTCCGGTCAAAACTACTGAACACACAGAATATATGGCATAAACTTTGAGGCAATAATTTTTGGCGAATTTTTATCACAAATTTTAACGTTTAGTGCGAATCGAGAAATCAGTTTAACCGCAGAAGAAGTTTGTCTTTTCATCAAAAGGAAAAAAAATTACAAATTAGTGCCAATATTTTAGTTAAACCTTAAACCGTTGAAAGGAATGCCTGTGTTTATCACCATTGAATAGTTGTGTGCCTGGATTACTTTACTCTTCCTCTCTTCTAATAGATAAGAATATTTTGATAGTTTTACTGAAGTATCTGTTCTTAAGTATAGTTTGAGATTTATGTAAACTTTTCATTCATTCAAATTATTTCTCTCTCTCTCTCTCTCTCTCTCTCTCTCTCTCTCTCTCTCTCTCTCTCTCCCTCTCTCCCTCTCTCCCTCACCCTCTCTCTTGCTGTGCCAGAGAAGTGGCCCTAAAAATAGGCCAAATAAACAGTTTAGTGACTCCGCCCACAAAATAATCGACATAACAGTTAGTCGAGTAAAACAAACATAAAATATTTCAAACTTATCATTAAGTATTGTATTTACCAAATGGTTATAATTTTACTCTTTAGCCTCTATTTAGTCTTTTGTTCACTCGATTATAGCCTAACCGTTGGCTGTACTGAAGGAACTGGAGAATGAAAAACTGCTGCTCCAGTCTATGTTCCTCTCAATTATGCCGTTTATTGGAAGGAATTTTTTTTGAGCAATAATTTGCATAAAAATATCATTCAATTGATTGCTTCGAATGTGACTCTCGTTTGTTGTAAATAAAGAGACATTTGAGTAGATTTTTCAAACCAAAAGAGGGTATAATTTATTTGAATTAAATTTAAATAAAAAACATTAGTCTTATTCAACAAAAACTTAAGGCAACGGAAGAATTTTCTTTGTTGTTTAAACGAGCAATTTTTAAAAGCAAAATGAATCCGGATTATTATTATATGTTTATTTGGAATTTGGTTACTTTAGAATGACTTTAATGACTTCGATATTAAGTTTCTGTGGTATTTCATTAGTTACTTATTTTTTTCAAGATCATTTGATGCTCTAGGCAAATGTTTTTTTGTTTATACCATATTTAAGTTTATATTAAATTTAAATTAAATTCTATTAAAGAAGTTTAGCTTGATTACTTTCCAAGTTTAGTATATATTTAAATTTTTTTATAATTTAAATAGATGAAATTTTAAACAGATATTTAACCTGCAAATTATATTTTGCTTTTAATACAAATTGCAATTAATAGTCAATAGTCAATGACCAAGTTTAATTAGAATATTTAAATGATCTAGCATAGAACAAGTACAAATGTTATATTGCTCCAAAAACTCCTTGTTATGGTTAAACTAGTTCATTATTCTAGACATAATAGCAAGTTAAATTGTCTAAAGTTTAAAATTAAGTCAAAATTTAAGAAAATAATAAAAACATTAAATGAAATAACTATAAGACTAATGGGTATAAAAGTATCACATCTTGGAATGTAAACTATTTCATTTATTCCCATTAAGAAAATGTTAGTTTTTCTTTGAAATTAAAGTTTTAAGAATTCAAATTGAATTGAATTTTCATTTATTTGGGGCAAATACTTCCTC
This sequence comes from Galumnidae sp. Gr-Ori-00277, assembly GCA_034700165.1. NCBI lineage: Eukaryota > Metazoa > Arthropoda > Arachnida > Sarcoptiformes > Galumnidae > Galumnidae sp. Gr-Ori-00277. Next base: position 3,570 of record JAQIXI010002236.1, read on the forward strand.
TTAATTAGATGTGTAGGAGTATTAAAGACTGTCAAATGAGTTACTCCTGAGTTAAGGGTTTGTAAAAAAGAGCTCATTTTTAAAGATTAGTCTAAAAAAAGATGACTTCACTCTCATTGTTTGTCAGGTCATCTGAATATTCAAATTTAGTTAAAGATTGTAATCGTTAACCGAAAAAAAATCTTTTGATAAAATATTCGGATTATTTCCATTTGAAAACTCATATTTTGGTCCATATTTTGTGTGAATAATATTTTTTTGGTCAGAATTTTTTTTTCAGAGTCACATCTGTTCGCAATATTTGACATAAATTTATGTAAAGAAAGAAAATACGAAAATTTTCATGAAATATATTATACATATTATATATATAAATATAAATATATTGCTTATATGTATTATTATAGTTAAGGGCATTTTATTCGATCATTTTTCTCATGAATCTATTTTACGGCAAAAATATAAAGAAAAATAAGTCATAAAAAAGTGGTATTTATTCGAAGAAAAATATACGTTTAATATATAAATGCAATTATAATAAGTTATAAAAGAAATGTATAATTTTTCTTTTGCAAAGATGAGCAAGATAATCTTGAATAATATTTGTGAGTAAAAGTTTATTTTCCCAAGATTAGCCTTGTTAATCTAATTTTAAAATGAATTAATTCTCAATAATATTTTAATAAATTCATAAACTTATATCTATTTCATAAATATATCTATATTTTAAGCTTGGTTATACTACTAAAAAGACATATACCTTGCTGCTTTATAGAATCTTAAAGCCATAAAATTCTAAAAAAAACGATAATATATTTCTCATAATTAGATGAATATCTTAAATAAATAACTCGAAAATTATTAACATTTAATCAAAATATTGGTATTAAAGGGGTATTACTTTTCTGAAGTGAACATCACTTAAGGCTATCGTCTCATAATTTTTAAGAGAAAAAAAATCGTTAATTAATTCCTAATGAATGAGATTTGAGCTAAAATTCGTGTTTCACTTTAGGAAAGACTATTTTGCGAACATATATTTTTTGATAATTTTCTTATAATTTTACTCATTTATAATCAAAGCTTTTTTTTCGAGGAAAAAATAAGATATCTTTTAATGGTATGAGCAAGGTATAAATCCATTTGTATTAAAATAGAATATTAGCTTTTATAACCTTGATTATTTGTTTTTAACTACCAAAAAAAGAATAATTAAAAATATTTTTAATTACTGTTCTTTATTAATATACTAAATATTTAATGATTTATAATCAAGGTGATTTAATGAGAACAGTCTTAAAAGTGTTTTACTCACAAATTATATATTTTTTTATGTGACCTTTCTCACATAATACTTAGAATTTTAGAGATCCTTAACAGTGTAATATTAGTATGACAAGTTAGTAGATCATTATCTAGGTGAGTTAAAAAGAAATAAAATTCCGTATCACCTATAATAGAGTAGGCATGACTTTTAAATAGCTCATTTAAATTGTATATCAAGCTCACTTTGCCGACTAATGATTTATTCATGGCATCAAATGATTAAACCAAAAATGATGACATAAATTGATTCCGATAACAATTACTAAAAATATTTTCTTTACGGCTATTAATCTGAATATTTATTTTTGATTATTAGGGCCTACGAAAAGTGATTGGATTTTGTGTTTTGATTTTATTGCTTTTCCATTCGCGGTATTAACATTAATTAAGATGTTCTAGGTTAATGTTGCATATTAAGTTTTATGGTTAATACCTATGAAATTTATCTGTAATTTAGTTTAATGTAACCAAAAATAAACTAGATCATATTTGAAACAATATATAAAAATAAGATTTAAATTTAATTTAATTTTACTTATTTTTTCGCTAAATTTGATCAAGTACAAAAATTCAATTAAACATTAACTTTTAGAAAAAAAGTTCTAAGAGCTATAAATAAACACCTTGTTATATGATTAAAGCCAAGTTTAATTTTAAATAACTAAAAAAATGATCTTTTAAAATATATCATTCATTGTCATCTTGCTTATTTAATATTTTAATCATACAAATAGACATTTGGGACGGAATCCATTCATATGCGACTGTAACCTGAAGTGGTTGTCAGAGTATCTACAGGTGAGGCCAACCCTCGAGACATCAGAGGCTCGATGTGAAGAACCGAAACGAAATGCACGGAAACGTATATCACAACTATTGCCAGAAAAGTTCAAATGCAGAGGAATGGAAGAGTTACGCACCAAATATGCCGACCAGTGTCTGGTGAACACCAAATGTCCAGACAATTGTCTCTGTGATGGAACTATCGTTGACTGTTCTCGAAGAGACCTGAAGGACATACCCAACGATGTGCCCACTTTTGCCACTGAACTGTGAGTTCAATAACTTTCATAACTTTTTATTTATTGTTCAATCATTAGTCGAACATTGAATCTTGATGATTTAATTAGTGGCCACATTTATCTAAAGCTAGCTTTATCTAAATTACCTAGTACATTTATTTATAAGTAAGTGGAGGAATGAATTCACTCCTGTAATTAATGTGTCAATTAATTGAATAATTAATTATAGGAAATAAAGACATAAATTCTTATTTTGAAGACAAGTCTATAAATAATTGTTTGTATTAAACACTTCGTCAGTGCATTTGAAGTGAAACTTATGTTTTTCCTGTTATTCAAGCAATTAATAAAAATTGAGCCCAAAATTTATTAACTGTTGATCCGTTTAATAGCTCTGAAGACAATTTAGTGCTAATATTTTTTGATAGATTATATACCAAAGAGTTTAGTTTGAAAACAAATAAAGTTTGTAAACCTTTAATTACAAAAATAATTCATTCCAAGAATATTCCTAACAGTTTTTCAAAGGAAGAAACCATATTTTCATATTTTCATAGCACAGAATATGTTACTGTTTTTCGCTCTAAATCTAAATAAATTGATTTTTAAATATTATTGAATCAATTTCTCGGAGATTATCGACTGTTTTCTCCCTCTAATCGCAAATATATTCAAAAGCCGTACCAATGAATGAATGCATCCCTATATTGGAAATGGTTTTTAAATGAGTATTTACTTTAGGAAAGTCGCGAAAAGTCTTCTTCTTTTTATTCTTTCTTAGATTTCAATGATCAGTGATGCACAATAAAAGTAGCATGCTCATATCCCTGGTTAGTGGAAGTTTCATCTAATTCTCTGTAGACTATTATTGGAATTTAATGTGTTTTCTGTTTAAACATTTTATTTAATTCTAAGTACTTCTGAAGTATGTGTTCAATGCTTTTGTTGAGAGGTTAACCTCTGGCCATCCCTGAGTTCAGAGTTAAATCCAAGCGCTCAGAGATATCTTTGAAATCCGGCGAAAAGTAAACTCAATGTCAGTTCCAATGAATAAATATATGAATGGAATTGCTTTCGGTTTTTCTGTTGACTCTCTTATTGAGAGGAAGATCTGGTAAATCGATATTTATTTTTAATATATATTTTTCTCTGTGTATTCTACTATTTATTCTGTGCACACCAGCACTGGTAAAGTGTTGAGATGATGATGAAAGTGTCGCTGTTGTTCGCTGACAAAACACAACCGGATATACTTTGCATTCAAGAAATTATTTGCAAAATTAGCAGAAAAATCATCCAATCATTTGGTTTCGCACTTTTACTTCAATCGGTTTCTAGACTTTGATTTTTCACGAAAAATGTCTTCACTTGTCTTATATCTCGTAATTGTTTTTCAGTTCTATTTTTATCTCATTTTGATTATATAATTAGGAATTAGTAGTTAGGTGATTCAATTTTTAAATTTTCAAGTTTATATCTAATCAATTATATCCTAAAATTATCTAGAAACATTTTTAAATGGAGTTATTTTTAATTATTTCCTATTTTCAATAGGTTTTATCTTGGTTGAATTAATTTTATCAGGATATTTTAGACTGAAATTGAATACTTTAGTAGAAGTCATATAAAAATAGATTTACTGGAAAATTGAGTTTTGTGCTTGGTAAACTATTTCAATGATTCAATCAAATACAATGTATTAAAGTTTAGAAAAACATTATTTGTTTATTTATTTAAATATTCAGCAAGTTTAAATAAAATATGAAAGATAAACAAAGTAAGGAAATAAAATCAATGCAAACTATTTACTAGAGCATATGTAAAGATGTCAAATGTAGAAACCTAATTAACTAGTTCCATTTTGCAATTACTAATTGGTTTTTGGAATTGTTTCCCAAAAACTGTGAACTATATTTCAGTCATTAATTAATAGCAATAATAAAGTTTTGGCAAAATATTATTTTAACTCAACTATTGTTTATCTGTAAGGAGTGATTCGGAGTCCTATCCCTCAGACAAGTGTTGATTCCATTATCTCAAAAAATAGGCCAAATGTGAAGCCATAGTTCTTATTGAACATTAGATAAATGACAATAACGGGATGTATTCCAATGATTGGGTTGACATTCGTTGGGTTGGAATCGATAACAAACACAGTTCAGTACCAATAGAACAAAACGAAAACTTTCCACTTTATAAAAGTGCTCTTTTTATTAATAAAAGGAAATGAATAGAATCTACTAAATTTTGCTAGATTTTCTTTTTATCAAGTTCAAGTTATTAATAAAAGAGGGTTTTGTTAGTTTTTTTTTTCTTTCGTTTTATAATTAAAAGAATATTTTTTTCATAAATTAAAGTCTCGTTATTAATAAAAAGAGTTTTAATCAAATGTTACTAAACCGGGGAAAGGGAGGTATGTTTAGGCGAAATGATATACTGAAAAGAATACTAAGAATAAGAATATTGACATTAATATCAGAAAATGTTTTGAATCTTTTGAAATGTTTTTACGGATCAATGATTACAACAAAAGACAGAATAGATTTGTTGTGAAGACTGAGAAAAAAGGGAAGATTTTTAAAACGTTTTGTCAGAAGAAAATGAAAGAATCGGAAAATGTTTTCAAACGAAAAGTTCAATAAATCATTGGATTCTTTTACTGAAATAATAGCGAAAACAGAGAAAATCGTATTTTTTTTGTTCAAATCTCTTAAGTGTAGACCCTTTGAATGCCACACAAGGGATGGCCATCAGATCTCACCTTTTAATCTATAGGACTGTCACTCCTTTGCTTATTGAAAGAGAAAGTATAAGAAAGAAGTAAAATATGTACCATTTTTCTAATATAATTTTGACCATGGGCAATTTACCATTGCTGTCATATCGATTATAGAGTGAATGTATGCCCAACACTGGATGTGAAGCCAGAGCTCTTCGTCTGTCCTTAAGTGAGGGCTATTTGAGTACTGAGAGATAGAGAAAATGTGTTCACTTTTTTATGGCTTTTCTATAGACTAAGTGTCGAAACCATTCGGTCAGTCCTTAGTCTGCAATCGGTTTAAAGGAATAAATGTTTTTGTCATTTGATTGTATCGACAAATGAAGCGCTGAATAATTGACAGAAAAAATTCCCTTTTCTTTCATTTGACAAATACTTCGGGGAATTGTGTTCTCTCTTTTCTCTGGTATTGCTCTTTGTTTGCCATGCAATTTGATAAATGAACATGGCCAATTAACTTGATGAATTAGTTGACTTAAGACGGAAAATGAGACAACTTTTCAAAAACTTTGTCTTTTATTGAATCAAATAAATTGAATTTAAATCTCATTTTGATCTTGTTCTATTTTTGCAATTGATATTTAATCTAGTTTATTTATTAATAATTTATACTTGTTCACTTAAAGTTCAATTAGAAATGCAATAAAAATCCAGTCCTAAAATTTTATGATTGCAAAAATGATCAAGATAAAAATAGTAATTTCTAGTAATAGTTAGTGCGCACCCCTGCAAAATAGTAGTCGAACAGAATTATTCTTATCTAAAGTGAGTTGTTATGACTTAAGACTAGCGGTAATCACCGCAAAAGGCATTCCTGTCTAATGATTGACATATTCGGTGACATATATTTGTCAGACATTTGTTTTCAGAAATAATATTATTTTTCTTCTGTTTCTTCACTGCAAACGTTCAGACGATTAAACGATAACCACATCTATAAAGTTCGTAATACAGGACTCTTCAAAAAGTTACCAAATCTTATCAAACTGTGAGTGTATTTCTATTTAATTTTCTTGTAATTTGTTTTTTTTGCCTCAACTTTTTTAGTAGTATTTTTGGAAATAATCTTTTAAAAAATATTTCCTTTTTTTCTCGTGCACATTTGCTCTAGGCCAATCTATATTTGCCTTCTCTTTTTGTACTGTTTATTCTGTTGGTATTAATCTTATCATGTTTGTTTTTTTTCTCAGTGACTTAAGGAACAATGAAATCGCGGATATTGAAGATGGGTCATTTCAAGGGGCAACCATGCTCAGTGATCTGCTCATCACTGAAAACAAATTGAGACAGATCAGACCTAAAATGTTTGCTGGACTTAAGAATATCACCAATTTGTAAGTTTTTGTTTTAACTAGATTCATATTTTCAGGATCAATTTTAATGACAAAAATATTTAATTAATGATAGGTCATACTTTAATTAATTACTTGGTTAGCTGAGCTTGTCAAATTTTCTTCTTATCTCTAGAATTAAATATTCATTACACTTCAACATTGGTTAAATTTATCTTGTTCACATTATTAAAGAATTATAGGTTCTTTACCCCCTTTACAAAGTAATGTTATCTTGTAAATGATACCATATATAAAAGTTGATAGATATTAATTTAGATAAAATCTTATTAGAATCACATCTCTATTATTATTAATTAAAGTAAGAAATATATTCGACACAAATTCTAGATTTGAATGATTTTATTGAATAAAATTATACTAAAAGTAATCCGAAATTCAATTAGTTTTCAATCAAAAGGAGGTTTTAATATGTTTTTCGTTCTTTTTCTTAGCCTTCAATGAATTTTTATCATTCATTTGATGTTATAATCAGTTTAGCGATCGCTGTCTTTGGGGACAAAATGTTCAACAAATCTCTATTTGAAAGATCTTATGCCGAGTTGTGTGAGCGGACACTCAAATGGACTCTAAAGCTATAGTTGAGAGAAAAAGAGTTAAATAAAACATTTTTTCCCAGAAATAGATCTTTCAATCGATAATAACTTCATTTGCAGACACTTTGAGGACAGGAATGAGGGCTTAAATGAGATTACGTTTAGAAAAAAAAGTAGAAATACATTTCACAAAATAAATGGTTAGACTTAATGGATGAGATTTCTTCGATAAAATTCATATTTTAGAATAATTTGTTTTCTTTTTAATAATC
>JAQIXI010002237.1:0-10852 GCA_034700165.1 Galumnidae sp. Gr-Ori-00277
GGTCGCAAAACTCAGTTACCGAAGGCGTTTCTGAGTTGACGGGTCGACCGGCAACGGAAGTGACATTGCCGGTGATGAATTCCATCGCCGGGTCGTCACACTCAACAGAACGAGACGATACCCGATATAATAACAGAGACAGCACGCATTATAGCCGAGATTACAGACAAAATGAATGGCGAGGCGAAAGACAAGAAGGTAGACGAGGGGGAAGACGTAGAGATGAACGACGACAATTTCATCGCGAAAACTTTCAACATTATCGACAGCCGCCGCCATCATATTAAATTTATATCTGGCTCATTTTATTTTATGTTTCCTTAAACACTATTAATATCAATTTCTATATTAATTACTATTATTACAATAATATCTATTATTGAAATTATTACAATTATTATAATTATTACCATTATAATATTTATCGCTATTATTATTACTATAATTATTATTATTATTTCTATTATTATTATTATTATTATTATAATTATTCCTATTATTATTATTAATAGGAATATAATAATATAATCTATTTTATAATTACTTATTTAATATTTTATTTTATACTAAAACTATTATTGATTAATTGATTTTATATAAATTTGATTATTTTAAAATTTAATTCTTTCAGATAATTGACTCATTAATACAAAATATTAATAGGATTAAGCATTTGTCAAAAATTCCAATCATAAACTGTTTTAAAAGTTTATCTTTTAATTTAAATTATTTTATAATATTTTTAATATTTCAAAATTTATTGTTTACTGTATGGTAATATATGATTTCTAATTAATGCTTAATTTGGTAAATGAACAAGATACTAAATTATATAGAATTTATGTTTATGGAATGGTTTAAAGACTATTCAGTTATTGAATTTGTATTTTAATTGATGAGCAATTCTAATTTTGTTATTACAATTTTAAACATAATCATGTTAAACTTAATAATTAATATTATCATGTTAAAATTATCACTTATTTTTATTACGGATTTTATAATTTTTTTTTTCTATTTTTTTACCAGAAAATGAAGAGTTGTAGGCATTGAAATGTTTATAAAACATTTCCTTTTTGTAATCATAACATTTTCTGTAATTTTATATCTATTCAAACTATTTTGAATTCCAATACAATTACTTATTAATATATTTTTTAATATATAAGCTTATGTGTTGTCAACGCTTAATAACAATTATTATATGTTTTACTCTTCAACTGTTAACATGTAGTTCAGTCTAATAAAAAGTGTCTCAATTATTAAACTATTAAAAGGTGTCTTCACCCATAAAAATGGCGTAAGACTTGATAAGACAATAATGATTTTTAATTGTGCCAAATAGACCCTGGAGAATGAACAGCATATTTATACTAAAGAATAATATTGAAAGTCTCCTCATATATTGTTGTTGGAACTAGGTAAAATATTTATATAATGAATACATTTGAAAACATCTTTAAAAATTACCTGGGGTAATGTCTTATCGAATTCAAAATAAAAAATTGTCGCAATAATTGTTAAAATCGTATGTAATAAACAGCAAACAATTAATACAATTTGTTTCCGAAAATAAATTTTTAACATTTTTAAAAAAGATCTATACTTTTAAATACAAATACTGTCCGATCATTTTATTGAAATTATTTAGTAATTCTTTCAAATATAATAATTAACTAATATTAGTGTTAATAGAAATAGTTATAATTAATTTATATTATTTGTTGGAAAATCATTTTTAATACTAATGTTATATCGATTGAATTGTTTACTAACTTTACTCTAAAACCAAAACAAATGTGGAAACATTGGAAACGACATTTTAATCAATAAAATATTCAATTAAGATTCTAGGTCAATTGACATGTTTTACTGTTTTATTTAATAAAAACTTGTATTTTATAAATATATTGACACACAAACATAAATTTTTAAATGTTTTTCTATGTTTTATTATTATAAATTTTTTTATTCTACTTGGTGTTTTATTAGTAATAAATATTTATTAATAAATGGCTTTACGACAATTTATAGTAATTATAACTATATCTTTAGTTTTGTGTATTAATTATTAATCTAACATGGCTAAAGGGGGGTTTTTCAAAATACCCCCCCCTGAGACGAAAAATCCGGAAAATACCCCCCTGAGACTCAAAGTCAGGTACCCCCCCCCCTATCAGAAAGAGGAGAAAATCGAGGAAAAATCGCAAAAAATCGGAAAAATTAGCAACAAAATCCAAAAGATGGCTGCAGTTAATAGGAAAGTGTAAGAAAATCAACAGAAAACATAACAAAAACGAGTAAAAACATCAAATTTTCAGTTTTTAGAGTAAATTTATCGTAACTTAGATTTTTTCAAAGGATGTAAACTAGCAACAAAACAAACGATCAAATATTATTTCGTAAAAAATTAATTAATCTTTCTTAATTATTATTTGAATCATTAATTGATTTTTTTTAATGTATTTCTTATTTCTTATCAAATTTTGAATATAAATATCATATATTAATATTCATATCATATGAATATCATATCACTAATAATAAATCAATATTTTATTTAACCTTTTTTAAAATGCAAAAATTAATTAATAGTTTTAAATAATGGACTTTAAATTCCAAAATATATAAAATAATTGATAAACAAATAAATATAAAATACAAATAAAAGATATCCATTATTTGATTCAAAATAATATTTTGAATGTCATTAGAAAATGTTATTATTTTCAAGTCATAGTCCGCTTTCATTTCGGGGTTTAATATTCTTCGAGTAATTTCATTATAAATCCCACTCTCTCTCAAACAATCGATTCTGGAATAAATAAATGAATAATTAATTTTTATTATTAAATTTAGTTATAAAAATCATACAATAAATTTATCTTGTTGAGAAAATCCAATTGATGTCCTTTAATATTTTTGATATAATAATTAAGAACAATAGGATAAGTGAATGACCCTTCTTCAGAGATATGGTAATCTAGTCCTTCAATAAAACTAGAATTTTTTCCAAAAATATATGGTTTATAAAATTCCATTTCATTTTTATCTCTTATGATTACCATGCTACCATTACGTATTGATTCATAATCATATTCTTTCTTTTTTATATAATTAATATAAACTATTCTTTTCTTTAATTCTTTAGCCATAATATCATTGGATTTATAAATATATTTATAAAATGGTATATAATTTTGATAATTAAATAATTGTATTTTCATATCTTTTCGGTGAAATAAGTCTTCAAATGAATTAATCATTTCTATGTGTTGTGGACTCATAACTCTATCCCTTAAAATACCGGTAAATGCAGACAACAATACAACGCACGACATAAGCCAAACACCGGACAGTATTTTATTCGTTTCATTAAACCGAAGCGAATAACTATCGGATAAAACTATCGATAAATTAGACCAAAGAATTTGAAAGAATTTTTTAATAGACTTTTGAAAAATGGCTGAAAATAATGACAGCAATAGAAGAGATAATAATATTCCGTAATAAACGTTTATATCAAAACTCAATAATTTATAGAATATCGATTTGTTGACTAATAATATGAAAGAATCTTTCATTAATTGTTTAAATTAAGCATTCCGAGTTTATATATCCGTATATGATTTGCTTTATACTGTAGGGATTGGAATTTAAGGCCTGGTATAATAAATTATTTGAATATTTTAAACTAAAACTTTTTAAATTAAAAATAAAACGATACATTAATTAAACTTAAAAACATTTATTTTATATTTTTGATCAACATTCTCAAATTAGTAAGATTTGGTGATAATATTGTTGATATACTGTAAACTAATGATGCCCTCTAGCGGTTTTATTTTAATGTATATGAAAATTATCCCAAGACCAAATTATTTGTAGTGGAAGTCTTTATTTATTAATTTTTATAATTTTCTTTAGGTCTTAAATATACCAGGTCTTGAATTCCAGCTCCTACAGTATAATGCAAATCATACAAGCATATACAAACCCAGAATGCTTAGTTTAAATTACATAAATATACAGGTAGTTGTCAATAAGATCAACTCATTTGGTCCGAGAAGAATGTTCTTAAAAGACTATTTTGGTCGGTTGAAAGTACTTTCTTTAAAATGTTTTATTCAAAATTAATCAAAACTAAACACATTTAATATAAATTTGTTGAACAAAATGGATTAACGTTAGTACCGCCAAAAGTATCATAAGCTAATTTGCATAATGGTTTAATACAATATCGTTATAAGATTATTTCTAAGAGGGTGATGTGGTGTAGTGGTTAGGGGATCGCACTCGAATTGAAGGATCCGGGTTCGAAACCTCGAAGCAGCTACATTTACCGATCCATCTCCCAGGTTTATAGAGTATCTGGGTGACTACTGTTGGCAGCCCCCATTGAAAATTAGCTAATGTTGAATGGACCGGGCTGGGTAAACATTAATAACTCCAACCCTTTGTTTAGGGAAAGACACAAGGATTTATATGAATTGTCTTTTATTTATTAATGACAACCTAATGTTCAATAATAAAAAATAATCAAATTTAACGCTTTAATTCTTTTTAATTAGAACTTTGTTTATCCTCTTATTAAAATTAAATTTGTTTGCCATATCTATACCATATCATATATGCGGTTCGAACTTTTGTTTAGTGATAAAGTTGATTGATAACAGTTGATCTTATTGAGGGTTGACCTTATCGACAACTGTTTGTACTTACCTATTCTTGTCCTTGATAAAATTCTATCCGTTTCGATATAACCTAATATTTTAGTTATTTTATTGTATTTCCTGTATTGTGGAGAAAACACGGCCTCCAATAGAGTTAAATAAAGAAATCTTAGGACAATCCCATAATTAATGTTAAACTTAATAAACTTTCTATATGCTTCAACATCTATCAAATGTGTCCTAGATGAATCAATTAATAGTATTTAATTTTATTATTTTAAGTTATATATTGAAAAAAATTATTTGAAATGTAATAGTTTTAAATAATTTACCTTGTTTTTGTAAATTTCTCTAAATACTTAACCATCAAAATAAGTCCTCCACACCATTTTGATGTATCTGTTTCATTATCATAATACATTACAGGGAAATATGGAGATTCTGGAACTACTAAATATGTATCATTTTCTTTAAAATTATCATGAGCAGAAATAATGTTATGACAAAATAAGTTCTTCATTTTATAATTGTTTAGAGGATGAGTTAGAAAAGAAAAAGTGGTTATGCTCTGCAAGTAATGCAAAGTTTGCAGTTTCTAATTTACAATATTATCTCAGTGGTCTATCTTGATCAAATGAATTTGGAAACTTTTGAGTTTCTGTTAGATAAATGTATTGACTAATTAAATTGATAAAAAAATAATAAGAAAACTTCAAAACAAAAAATATTTTATTAAATTTTATATTAAAATTATTTTTGTGTTAATTAAAATAATTATCAAATCAATAAAAAACAATTATTTATTTAAATTTCAAAAAAATAATTGCATTGAATTAAAATTTTATATAATTATTAATAATTATTATGAAAATAATTATTGTTGAATAAATGTTGCAACATGTTATAATTATGCAATAATTTCTTAATATAAAAAAATTTTTGGTTCCTCGAAATTTTTTGCCTTATATCGAATTTAGCCTTAGGTTTGGCATTATTTTCAAAATAAGGCAATAATTGTATATTTATTCTCCATTTGTAAATATTGTCAGATTTTACACCACTTTCTATAAACTAACTAACAATCAGTTCAAAGAACATATTATCGTTTATTTTAACAATTTTTTACTTTAAATCTAATAAAAATCTATTCCTCTTTTGTTTTGAATCCATTTTTATAACTTTATTTTGATAACAATTTTGTAATATTTTCATTGATTAAAAACTTTTTTACAGTTTAGGCTTATATAGAATTAACTTAAATAATGTTATCTTAATCTTATAGACTCATAGGAACGATCGATGCCTTAAAAATCTATGGCCTAAATCGAAATTGGCATATAGTGTCCACCTATATCTAGAAATTATTGTATTTTTCCAAGAGGAAATATTAAGAGCTATTATCAACAATTAAAAATATCTATAGATTTATTGATAACAATATTTTCAATCAATTAATCCATTTTCCAACAATTAATAACCCTTTTTCTCTAACAATATTCTTACTGATGTTAATACGAAGTTGAACAAGGGCCTCTTTTCACATTTTACATCTTAAATATAAAACAATTTATAATAAAATGGTTTTTATTAAAAACTATTAAAAACAAAATACATTTAAAACAAATCAGTTCCACAGAATAGTATAGAAAATAACATTAAGAAACTCTTTAAAAAAATCATAATTTGTTAACCCTTTTTGAATTTTATCTGGATAAAAAAATATGAGTAACATTATTATTATTAGAGTATTATATTTAAATTATACTACCTTGTTTAAATTTTTATTTTGAAAGTTTTTTAAAAATAATTTAAAATATATTAACTTAAAAAAGAATTTAATATATGATCTTGGTTAAATTATTAGTTTAATATTTTATTTATACACTTAAACAGGTAATGTTTCTTCAGTTAATGTGCTGTGTCTTTCTATATTCTCTACTTTATTTATTCTAGTACAATTATTCTTAACATTTCTCAAATCATTAGCAAATAACCCTGATAAAAGAGCAATAATAAAACTTATATAAAAAGTTAGCCAAAAATATCCGCCATATTCTACAACTGTAAAGGTAAGAATTAAAGTAACCATACCCATAAAAATGGCGTAAGACTTGATAAGACAATAATGATTTTTAATTGTGCCAAATAGACCCTGGAGAATGAACAGCATATTTATGCTGAAGAATAATATTGAAAGTCTTTTCATATATTGTTGCTGGAACTAGGTAAAATATTTATATAATGAATACATTTGAAAACATCTTAAAATTTACCTGGGGTAAAGTCTTATCGAATTCAAAATAAAAAATTGTCGCAATAATTGTCAAAATCGTATGCAATAAACAGCAAAATATTAATGCAATTTGTTTTCGAAAATATATTTTTAACATTTTTTTAAAGAACTATATTTTTTAATACAAATACTGTCCGATCTTTTTATTGAAATTATAAATTATATTTAGTAATTCTTTCAAATATAATAATTAACTAAAATTAGCGTTAATAGGAATAGTAATAATTAATTTATATTATTTGTTGGGAAATCTTTTTTAATACTAACGTTTATATCGATTGAATTGTTTACTAACTTTACTCTAAAACCCAAACAAATGTGGAAACATTGGAAACGACATTTTAATCAATAAAATATTCAATTAAGATTCTAGGTCAATTGACATTTTTTACCGTTTTATTTAATAAAAACTTGTATTTTATAAATCTATGGACACATAAACATAAATTTATGAATTTTTTTTATGTTTTATTATATTGAATTTATACTTGGTATTTTATGTAAAAAATATTTAGGAATAAATGGCTTTAAGACAATATACAATAATTATTAGTATTTTTATATTTTTGCTTAAATTTTCCTAAAAACATATTGTTAGCATTTAATTTTACCAGGATAATATATTCAAATAATAATTTAAATAATTACGAGGCTGTTATTGGTTAATGAAAGGGTTAGGAACTACTGGAATGTATGCTTAAAAAGAAATTGTTTTCATAACCAATATTTGTTATCAGTTGTGATTAAAAATTTATACAATTATTAGAGAGAATATGTTATTCATTCTTTTAGCTAGGTAATTTGAGTAGTAAGTCATATTTTGTAAGTGTTTTATAAGGGGAAGTGTTTAGTTGTAAGCGAAGGGTGATCTTGGTTATTTAAATGTATTTTTCCCTCAAATGAAATGAAAATAACCAGGGATTCTCAAAGAGCTACAGGGGTGGAAACATTTGTTTATAATTACTGAATACACTGACCAAGTACATGCATTGACCTAAAGCTAGATTCAAATAAAGCAGTACCTTTTTTAACAAGATTGTACATTTTTCTTTGAATTTATTACATCGTTTCGTTAACATTAAGCAGTCGCACTCTGAGAGGTCTGAAATGATTTTCAGCATATTGTAGGGGTTGGAATTCTGAGTCAGGTTAGTACCACTATCTTAACCGAAAATTTATAAACTCATGAATAAAGATTATCACTACAAACAATTTAAATTAATTACAAAATAAAACAATATTTTAAATAAAATCATTTCTTAGATTAATTAAATGACGTGATATATGTTAAACTTGATAACATAACTATTCCAACCGGCTCAGAATTCCAACCCCTACAATATGCTGAAAATCATTTCAGACCTCTCAGAGTGCGACTGCTTAGTTTACATTAAGTTATTATAAGAAAAGTTCATTTTATATATCATAACTGTTTTGTTAATATTAATACTTTCCTTACTCATTTAATTAATATCATATATGAATAGATTTTATATGCTTGCTCATGTCATATAGCATATGTATGAATTTAGCTCAAAAAGTAGCTCTTTGAGAATGGCTGAAAATAACTATAACTAATTAATACTAATTTAGGATAGAATTTAAAAATATCGCTTGATTATATGAACTCTGATAATAATTTCACCAGGAATAATGTCGATTAATTCATAAAACAAAATAATAAAAATTCTTTATATTTACTAGAAATTATTGATAGCCTTTGATCAGTCCTTTTCATTATAATAGGGTTTTGATCATGATACAAAGTAAAGTAAGGGTTAAAGAAGGATGGCTGTTTCCGGGTCAGCTTACACCCGGAATTTTTTATTTGCAATCGATAGAGGACATTGAACTGAACTCATAAATATAAAAATATTTAGGAAATTTTATAAGGTTCACCCGCTAGAGGGCGTCAAATTATGAATTTTTAGGTTTGAATTTGCCCCTTAGGAGATATGGAATCCCACTAAATAAAGCATTCTTACTCGAATAAAATAGGTCATTATCTCCAGCAGCAAATACTTTTTCAGATATACGTGTTTTTTGGTATAATTAGATCAAAACTCAATCTGGTCTTCAAAAATTTTAAATTTTTCAATTTTTTATTTTCATCAATTGTTATACTTCATCAAAAATAAATAGCAATTTAAGTCATCAATTATGTGAAAAAACAAAAATTACGTCTAAAAATTGAATTTAAATTTTTGGAATTTATAAAAATTGTTTTATTTCAAAAAGTATTAATGATAGAAAATTTTGGACAACAGCATTCGAATCAGCATGCGCATATAAGTCCGAAAACCTATATTTAATTCCTAAAGAATATACTATATTGATTTTTATATTCTGACTTTGACCCCCTCTAGCGGCTGAACCATATAAGTTATCAAAAATATTTTTCCATAATTGAGTTCAGTTTGATGTTCTCTATCAAAAGCGTATAAAAAATCCCGGGTGCAAGCTGACCTTTTAGAAGCAGAGGGGCAGCCATCCTACTTTTATTATTCAATTAACTATTAAGGGGTTATTTTCAAATTAACAAGATAATGGAATTTAAAAAATAAAAGGTACTAAAATAGTTACTATTTTTTCGATACAAAATTCTAATTTATAAAGAATTTTGAATATTTTGTTTTCAATTTTTTCACAATAAATTTAATTTAATTCAACCTAGATCAGATTAGTTAAATTAACCAATAGGTTCTGAATTAAGTTAACTTGTAAATTATTAAATGTGTTTAGAATTTTAATGAATTTGTGGTAATTTTTAAATGAGTTGAGTTGAGTGCCATCTCTTGTTTATATCAAAGACTGACTTAATATTATAAAAGTCACACTTTTTAGTGAGTTTTGCATTTGATTTAAATGTTTTGTTTATTTATTGTTTTAAATCCGTTTAAAAATTACTGAATTTGTGGACAAAACTGTTTATTATATTCGAAGTAAGTTTTTATGACATAAAAATAATATTAAGTTTTGTTTATTTTAAAAAGAAATGCATTTAAAGTATAAACAGTTGTCAGTCATTGAAAGACAACTGTTTTCACAAATAAAGAAAATATTCATTTTCTCGAAATTCAATGCCTCGGATGTCATATTCATTACCACTAATGAAGAGGTCTATGGATTCGGTTCTAATAATTTGGGAAGACTTGGTTTGGGTCATAACAACTGTGTTTCAGAGCCGACACTTATTCCTGAATTGAGTGGAAAACAAGTGATTAATATTGAGTTCGGCTCTCAATCTATGATTGCTTTAACCGAAACACATGAAGTCTATACCTCTGGTTATGACTACAATGGAGTGTTAGGCAATGGACAGAATAATCGCACTTATCGTAAACCACAGAAAATTAATTTAAGCGATAAATCAATTATTGATATCAAGTGTCGTGCGTTAAGTACTTATCTCTTGACTGATGATAACCAAGTTTATTGTTTCGGCATGAATTATTACCAAGTTGATATCCCTACAATTGTTGATTTCAAAAGAAAGAAAATTATCGACATATCTTGTGGTGATAGCCATACCTTAGCTCTGACTGATTGTGGAAATGTCTATTCCTGGGGTAACAATGAATGCGGTCAATTAGGTTTGGGTCACAACAATCCAATGAGATCCCCGGAAATGATTCAAATGATTCAATTGATTCAAATGAACGAAAAATTTAGTTTCAAAAAGAGTTCGGCCGGACTTAAATACAGCCTTTTATTAACAACGAATGGAGACATTTATTCCTTTGGTTTAAACGATGGCTACCAATTGGGAAAAGGAGATAACACTAATAGTAATATACCCATGCTCATTAAGGCAAATTGCAATTTCTCTGATATATTTGCCTTTAATAACATATCAATGGCTTTCACTGAATCCAATAAAGTCTGC